>CM038114.1:678780-952378 GCA_001642375.2 Mentha longifolia | reverse complement strand
ATCCCAAGGTTATTAAATCCCTTTTTTGTAGGGTATAAATTCTTTCCCTTTCTTTATTTCTTCTTCTTCTTCTATTCTAGGGATCCATCCAAATTATAAAAATATAATTAGTGATGTCATTGATGTGTAAACCCATGGTTGCAAATTGTTTATGAGAAAAATGCATTATTGGTTAACTTTATCATTTGAGAGAAAAAAATAACCAATACTTATCTAGTTGAGCTAAAAATGTTAAATATAATTTTTATCAAAATTATAATAAAATTCAGAAAAGACTTAATATACCTATGACTAATGAAGCGCAAAAATATTAATTGCAATCGTACATGAGAAAAAAGGAATGGCACTCAAATTAAAATATTGTCGAAATTTCATAGTATAATTTTTACTTATTATGATATCTCCCTTGTCGGCATGCTGGCTAGCCACGAACCCAGCAGTCAATATTTAAGTAAAAATCCATAATCATCACATGATAATTTAGTAACTATATAGTACCATGTTATTAATGATTACTTTCTCTTATCCTTGGCATTTTGGCAATGGCAGCTCATTTTCCATTCACAATCAAAAAGTAATACACAAGGAAAGCACCAAGCCATGAACTAACAAAAACTATTATAAAAAAAAATCTCAACACTACAAACATCGCAATCGTAATAATATTTGATTATACAAACTAGTATTTTCCTAACCTCCAAATGAATACACCAATCGATCACTATCCCCCAATTTCAATAAAAAAATAAATATACCCCAACCACCAAAATGTATCGAAATAATCCCTCTGTGGTGAGCTTTGCTCTTAACCCTACTACTATTAATCCTCCACCAATACTACTCTACTTTCTCTTTCCCTTTCCAATTTTCAACATTTCTTCTCTCTTTTCTTTGTTTGGTCAAGAATGATTAGTTTTTTTTTTTTTCTTTTCTTTTCTTTTTCCTTCCATTATTGAACCGGTTGGTATCGAGTGACTCATTTCCTCCTCACGTGGGCCAGAGAAATGGGCCGACGTGAAGATACCGAGCCCCCACCCTATTGAGAGGCGGGCCCACGCGTGATACCCGACGAGATAAGCGGGGCCCATTCTGTATAAAAATATCTTAGAAAAGATGACGGTTCAACCGCCGCATTACCGCCACGACGGCGACGGCCGCCACGCCCATCACGTGCGAACACGTGGACGGCGCAGAGCTCACCTCCAGCGCGCCTTCGTACACCATGCTCCCATCGAACGCTGAACCGCTGCTGCTCGCCGTCGTTCCCGGGTCTTGCCCCGACCCGGATGAGGATTTTTGACTGCAACAAATAGTTTAAATGCATAATTAATAAATAAAAAATTAAAAATCATCGCCATCACTTAAAGTGCGTTAGTGAAATTGAAAAAAAAAAAAAAAAAAAACACTAGTAGTACAAACCTAAATGGTAAATAAACGTTTATTTTTATTTTGCACAGTAGCTTTTAGGAGTGTGACATGACAGCTACGTGTTTGTCTCTTATTGGCTGAATGCCATCACGGCAGAGCCGACCGTTGCTCTAACGGCACAAAGTTGGCAAAGGCAGTTAGTTTTACCCAACAAAAGTTGCAGTTTTTCACGCAACTCAGCAATCTCAAGGCGTGAGAATAAACTTCGATAAGGAAACTAACAAAAATAAATACTAAATTTTTAAGATAAAAAAAACAGAACTGCAAAAGCTAGCTAAAGATTTTTTCACACACAACCTAAATTTTTTCATTTGCAAGCGTTGGATTTTATTGACTTCCATACATGTTGCATCGCATTATTAAGTAGGCTATGACAGTGATTCAATTATTTTAAGCAATATAATATTTAAAAATTGGGGTGAAGAATTGATTTGCACAGTCTGGCCTAAAATAATTGATTTGCAAGTGGAATTTCTCATTGCTTCCCTCCCACACGATTATGCAAGTAACGTAGATTCCGTTAGATTTTTTTAATTCTTCAATAACGGAAAAAGGTGACGGACGGAGAACCAAAATTAAAGATGAAGCTAATGAAGAATGGAAGGGCAGTATGGTAAATTTTACCTGGTGTTAGGGGAGGGGCAGAAGGTTAGGATGTAGTCGGCCCCGATGCAAGTGAAGGTGCTCGTGAGGTCATCGTACGCGTAGCTGTACGCTTGAGGGCACGCGCTCTTGAACGCCTGCGAGTACTGCGAGGGTTTGCACGCGGAAGGTGTGCCGTACGCGCCCCTGCAGCAGTACTCCTCGGTACCGAACGCCTCGCACGCGCTCTTGCACGCCACGCCCTCGCCGCCGCCGTCGCCGCTCGTCACCCGCAGCTCCGCCGGGCACTTCTCGTTCAGATCCGCCACGCACTCCGCCTTCGAGCAGTTGACGCCGCTCCCGCCCTGCGGCACCACCAGCATCGGCAGGTTGTAGCCGTCGACGAGGCTCAGGTCGTAGAAGTCCTTCCCGGCGTCGCCGTCGAGCGTGAACTCGGCCAGCGTGGCGGGGGGAGCGGCGCCGCCGCCGGCGCATTCCAGCTTCCCGGAGCCGCAATCGCCTGTCACGCAGGTGAATTTCCCGGTGGAGTCCTCGGAGCAGTGCGTGCGCCCCCAGAACCGGCCGCCCCAGGACGACGGCGCATTGATGATTCTCGATTCGCCGGTCTGCAGCGCGAAGCCGGTGGTGGGGAGCGGCGTGATTCCGGCGTTGGACAGGATTCCCGGCCATACTGTGAACTTGCATTTGTTTACAAATGTGAATGTGGCTGTTGAATAAACCTCTGCAACAAAATTTGGAACGAATCGTTAGAAATCAATATAATTGAACTGAACTGTGGTGTGGAATTGTACGTTGATGCGATGAATTTGAATTTTTACCTGCTATAAAGGAATTGCAAATGATTATGAGCAGGAGATGGAAGCGAAGCTTTCCCATTTTCGTGAATGTGTGAATAACTATATGTTCTTAAAGAAGAAGAAATGAGAGAGAGAGAGAGAGGGAGATTTCAGGTAAAGATGGTGGTGGAGATATATATAGAGATGCCGGTGGTTGAAAAGCCAAGTTGACAAAAAGTTATTGCATTTGCATAATATTTGGACACTGTTGCATAGTTTAGCTTTCTCTTATTTTATTTTATTTTATTTTACACTTTTGAGATAATTAATTCTACAAAATATATATATATATATATATTTATTTTTGAGAATAAAAATAATAATTTATTTAGGGTGTATGAATATATTTATTTGTGGAATTACGTCCTAGCCACAATTATATAAAGTTTTAATTAATTAACTATTTAAATTTTCATGATTTCATTTTCCTACAATGAATTATAAATATTGCAAATAATTTAATACATCTAACCAGATACAGTATTGATATCTTAGACATCCAAGTCATACGTTTCATTTTATCTTATATTTCCAGCCAAATGAGAGTATTAGGGCAACTAAACAAGCCCTAATAGATTAAATCCTATTTTGAATTATCAATTTTAGCTAATCATATTCTATATTTTAAGAAACTATGTAAATCTATCACTAACAATTTGTTCAATGCTTAAGTTTCTCACCAAATAATCTAATAATCTTTAAAATTTGTAAAGAATTTTTCCCACCTAACTGGACAATCCATAATGTTCGTTGGACAGTTAGACTTGTTTATGAAGCTTCGGATTTTTAATCAAATGGTCTTTGATTAGTCCAAAATAAAAGTATTCTCTTTCCTGAATAACGCAAAGGTATTTTCTAGTATTGGGTTTGGATACTATTTGTTTGAGTATGTACAATGAATGTCAAACTATAAATAGTGAACAATTAGTGGATAATGTTAGATTAAAAATGGACGACCGAAATCGTTGCTTTTTTTACTACTCTAGATTATTTTATTAGCACAAAAAATAAACAAGATTAAAGCTAGTAAAATTTGACTGCATTAAAAATTTAGTAGATAATTAAGGTTGAATTAAGGTCAAATCGCACGTTTCAAATCAATTAATTTTCTACATAAATATAAATTATGAGACTAAATCCAATAAAATATTTACAAATTAAAACCACCAATTTATTATTTATTGTGGCTAGGAAACTGAATTGACTGGTTAAGAGAGGCATAAAGAAACAATTAAAATAAAATTGCCTGCGTTTTTTTTTTAATAAAAAAAAATACTTATTATTATTGTTTTTTAGAGGAAAACGTATTTTATTAAAATAACCATGCAAAGCCCGCGCAGGAGCAGCCCAACTATAATAAAAAATAGGGAAAAGAGTCAAATAAGCCCCTCATATTTATTCCTAGGTACAACTAAACCTAATGTTTTTCTAGGTACAAATACACCCTCAATGTTAGATGGAATTAATATTCATGCCCCTCCTTACCTTAGTTACATAAAACCGTTAGTTCTTTTGTTAAATTAAACACTTATATATATTTTTTTTAAAGACTAAACACTGCTATTTCAATATTTTATTTTTTTTGCAAATAAATTGTCCATGAATTTCTTCTATGTGAAACAAGCTCCAAAGAAGTGATGGACGCATGATTTCAAGTAAGGAGTGTTAAAGTTATAATACAAAAGAATAAAATATAAATTTTATAACATAATATATCATTCTCATAAAGATAAGAAGAAGATGATGATGATTTATTGTTCACCGTTTGATGTCTGTGCGTAAGGTGGGAGAGAAGACAAAGACCTTGAATAAATCGTGAATTGTCACCCCTTAATTATGATATGATGATGATGATTGCCTTCTTAAGTTTTAGAGAATTAGAGATTCTAATATTTTTTTTATATGTATTTAAAATATATTTATATATAATAATAATAGTAAAAGTATTTTAGGTATTTCACAATATAATTTAAGGGGTGTCAATTGACACCCTTGGCCAAGCGTGGCTCCGAATAGCAAAGATAATCAAAGTCAAAATTAGATAGCATACCTACGTCACCACAGTCGTACTCAAGTTTTCCATTGTTACTTTTCCAAGTACCGACGTAATTAAAGTACAGATGAACAAGATTCTCCATGCTGCAACAAAATAGGATATAAAAGAATAATAATGATAACCATGTAGTTCATCACATTTTTATGCTGATTGTTGAAAAAAATAATAAAGAAATTGTGAGCAAGTAAGTGACCTTTTTGGTTATCATATCTATTTCGTCAATATAACTTAGTCCATGCTAAGCAGTAAGCAATTACAACTAATAATAGTTTGCAAACTAAAATAATAGAAATCTTAAATTCATTCCAAAGTTAAATATGTGTTGCACTCAACAATTGTAGTTGATTAAGATACAAATTTCGACAAAATAAGGAGAAAAAAAAAAATAAAAAAATCACAAGAACTTCAATCCACAAGATGAAAAGGAAAGACAATGCTAACCTAACTCCGGCGAGATGACGATTGTGTGAGAAGTGAGAACGGCAATCAGCGGGATAGTGAACGACAAAGACAGAGGCAACGGGAGGCATTATCGAGGAGGGTAGAGTTCGGCGCGACTCTTCTTGTGTTGCTGATGATGAGAGTACGTACCGGTCTGTTTGAAGAGTTTTAATTTATGTTAATAAAAAATTATTTCAACCAACATGAATTTAACGTAAGGGGGCATTATATCAATGTCATCTAACATTAAGGGTGTATTTGTATCTAAAAAAACATTAGAGGTTTAGTTGTACCTATAAGCAAACATGAGGGGCTTATTTGACTTTTTCCCTAAAAACTAAATACCCATCTAAATAATTAAATGGAATTAAATAAAAGAATATTCTAATATTTGTCGTTGTTTATCGTGCATTTTCCAACGAGCAAATGACTGCGACTCCTGCATTGATATTTTTGTGCACTGAAACTAGACTACCTTATTAGAATTAAATTACCTTCAAAATATCTTCAAGATATATATTTAACTCCATTTCATCTTTCATTTATTCTATCCCCAAACATTCTTATGTAAGGGTGGACAAAATTGCCGAAACTGCGGTATACCGAGCATACCATACCGAAAAAAAATCGAAAATACCGTAATTAGCAGTATACCGAATTTTTGGTACGGTATCATACCCAGTGGCGAATCTAGAAATTTTTTCCCGAAGAGGCTATGTTTCGTTTAATAAAAAGAAATTTGCTTCCTACTTTCTGTTAGCTTGACAAATGTTTCTTTTAGTTAGTTTTTTTTAATATAATTTATAGTGAAACAACGTTGTTTGATATTGTTTCGCTCATTATATACTAAATTATACTAAAATAGTTACATTTTCAGTCCCGACGACCATCGTAGTGAGGGGGCTATCTCCGAATTTTATTTAAAATCACATAATTTTACAAATAGAAATTCATGAATATAGTGGGGATGCCCCCTAGATTCGCCACTGATCATACCGTACCAAAGATTTTTGGTACAGTAACGATATGAGTTTTTCGATACCGCGGTATACCGGTTAATACCGAAGATTCGGTATACTGAATATTATCAAAAAATTACATTTTTATTAATATCAATTATATTCTAGTTTTATTTCATAGTAAAATTGATGGCTTTTAGATTCTTTTTGGATGGATTCATAGACATGATGACTTTCATTAAGTTTTATTATCGATTTTGAGACATGTTAGATTTATTTTTTTTTCTATTCTTCGTTGTTTTTGTGGATACCATTTTATTTGTTTGTGTTGGCCTTTATTTGTTTGGTGTTATTATAATATTTTTATGTAGTCAATATTGTATGGAAAAACCAAATATAATTTTTTTCGGGTATAATATTTGATTTTCGGGATGCCGAAATACCGAACTTTGGTATGGTATACCGAAAAATCGGTACGGTATTGATATGTATTTTATTCCATATCGAATTTTCGGTATACCAAAATGTACGGTACGATAACAGTATAAAAAATTGCATACTGAAGATTTTCGGTACAGTATCGGTATGGCAATAAGTTTTCAATATGTCGTACCGGTCCACCACAATTCTTATGTGCGAATGAAATGACTCTTAATATTGTACTGTCCATTTTTTCCCCCTATATCTTTACAAATCGTGAAATAAGATTTTAGTATTTCTATTTTAACTTTCTTTGCATTTCTTCACCCGAGCATCGGCGTGAGGACGTTGCTTCATCTTCTTCTTTCTTCTTGCCTATTTAATTATCAAACGAATTGCCATCACGTAAAAAATTCATTCTACCTTTTAAAAATAATATATACGTAGCCCAATTTATAATATCGCCCTAGACTCTTTTTTCGTCAGGACCGGTCTTGGTTAGGTCTAATAGCTCTAATATTTTGTTTGGAGTTCAATAATAGATATCAATAGCTTGTCGCTTTCATCAAATATAGACGAACGTTATTGTTATATCTTGTCTTCAAAATTATTAGATTCACATTGAATTTCGTCTTCTTGGCGTGAACGAGTAGTATCAACACTATATTTATCATAAATTAAAATCAATATCTTTATCATTCTTAAAAATGGAATTTTTGATGAACAATTATTTGCATAGAAAGGGGAATAGGAATCATGGATCGCACACAATGACTATCAAATATAAAATAATAAAAGTTAATCACACACAATAAAAGAGATTGTCTTTCCTATGTAAAAGTTACCCAACTTTAACTCGTATCATGGATTTATTTTTGTGTCGTTGCTCAAATATGATTTTAATTGTTGCTTAATTAGACAACAAATTTTAGTGATATGTGCTTTACAGCAAAATATTCTTAAGCAAATCACATGGAAGCAGCTATGGTATAATCATATTTTTATTTTATAATTAAACTTTTGCATTTCGAATCATAGACTCCCTAAAGATTAATATTCTGAAAGTAATTAGAATTTGTAATGTATTATTTTATTTTTTTGGAAGTCATTATATCTAATTTGTTGTAATGTTAGTCGAAACAAGCTCAAACTACACATATTTTCTCCGTAATTTCAATTTCTTCCAATGTAGTGCTATGTTTATTTTTTTACTACTCCATAATCATGTTATATTTAAAGCTTCAAGTTTCAGTAATGAGTGTTAATCAGAGTTTTATTTCACTTTAGTATGTATTAATTTACAATTAATATTATTAAAACCACTTGCGACTCCAATATGGAGCAATTGGGGTACAATTGTACCAAAAAAAAAAAATCTTTTACTACTATTATGTATACATATAATATATGTAGCTTTATATTTATTCATTTCAATTAATTACAATAAATTTTAAAACATTATTAAGGTTAACAAAAAGATATGTGACTTATCCTCTAGTATTTTTACTCATTAAGTTAGTATTGATTCTTCCGATTGCTAATGCAAGTGTCGAGATAATAATTTTCGAAATGACTTATGTCAAAAACAAATTGTAAAATAGCATGAAAAATCAATTTTTAAATGATTGTTTGGTCAATTTCACTGAGAGAGATGTGTTTTCCTACGAGTTTCTGATGACGATGTTGCCAATCGCTTTTCAGTAATGAAACATTGTCGAAAATTAAATTAGGTATATTTGTAATTTTATGATTTTTGTTCACATTATTATAAGATAGTACTATTAATGTTATATAATTATTTTTCGCAGTCCCGAATTATAAATCCTGGAGTCGCCACTGATTAAAACGATAAATTATCCCATGGTTCCAACTTGGCCTTCAAATATCATTGCTACAAGAGTTAGGTAATTGCGTCACAATGAATTAATAAAATTATATTAATTTTCCCTTATATTTGTTGAAGGTGTAAACACACGAGTATAAACAGGGACATGCCTGATTATGTCGGTGTACGTAACCCGAATAAACTGTACACAAAATTACAATCCTGACAAATTTATTGGGCCCACGTTTCTGGCCCAGACGGAATCCTGATGAATTTAAGATTACGGTTTGTTTGTTATTTGAACTCCGTGATGAATTAGGTAAACAATTCTTGTGTTTTCTTTGTTTTTCGTATCTGTTTACGTTGATTTTCGTAACGGATTCAACAAAAATTGAAAAAAGAGGAACAGATTTTAGTCATTTCCATCTAAATTGACCAGCCACCATTTCACACTAATGATCCACTTTCAGAACTATAGGTGATTTGAAATTAAAAAATACCAAAAAAAAAAAAAAGAAAAAGAAAAAAAGAGAAGCTAAACAAATTTCCATTTTCTTTTTGGGCACTATTTCGTTGCTAAACTTAGCTTACCCTATTCACTTACGCAAGAACATTTGTCTAATCCAAACATATACACAGTGGAATAAAAAATCTAAAGCAAACTGCAGATGTACGTGTAGCAATTGTTTGGATTTTAATTAACAAAACACAGTTTATACTTTATATCCTATAGATTCATGGCCCTTGAATTTGGCCCTGGATGTTGACAGCAACCAAATTGTGAAAATTCAGAGATATTTTTCAACAAATTGAGATGTATTCGGATTCTCTATCACATTGCATTTCTTATTGCACCGTTGGATCCTTGTCATGTGTTAAAGAATACTTTAAAAATCATCAATGACTGAAGAATTTCATAAACAAAAATGTTGATCTTGAAAATATCTTTTAACACGTGGCGGGCATCAACGTTACAATAGGATATGCAAAACGGAAATGCAATAGAGTATGTAAATCGATAATTTCTACTCCGGGCAGAAGATAACATAAATTATGATCGAGGACCCGGATTTGTACGTTTCGAGAAAACTAGTGTGAACCATCTGGTTTTGCCAATTGAACTGGGCAGGATACAAGGTCTCGCTGGTTCAATCTCCGGTTAAGATTATAAACCATTGACCAGTACAGAACCACATAAGCTTAGGTTAAAGGGAACCCATTGGCAACACTGGAATAAACACCCCAGCAGTATGGTTCATTTCTTGCAGTCAATCATCCATCACAGTGTCAGCTGTAAACTTCTTCTATTGTTAACCTTTCATAGATAAATCGACAAGATAACGAATACATATAAATTGTACAAAGACCTATAATGATACAGAGGGGGAGACCTGCACTCTATTCAGCAGGCAGTTGATCTGCTAGACCTCGAAGAAAACGAGTGAGAGACCTATGTGCACTTGCAGCAGCAACATCAGCACCTGCTTTTCCCGTTTCTTCTGAACCGGCTTGCGCTTCTGATGCAGACTGCATTTTCCTAACCAATTGTCGAAGTTCCTGAAATGATAATAAGAGCGGGACACTATAAATCATCAGGGACAGATCGATGTGTTAAAGAAAGTTATTGGTTTTGGGGTTGAAGAATTTTCTAAGCTTAAATTCCAAAACATACCAATACCAGCACAGTCTCAGAGTTCCTTTATTTTCAGTACAGTTATCTTCTAGAGAGTAGGGAAAACAGATCCAGCGAGTATTTTGTAGAAAATTTTGAAGCAAGAATCTTACCGAATGCAACGAAGAATGTTATCTTTTCCCTCAAGCTAATTTGATACGGAAGAATGAAAAAGGTGAAGTTCATTGTTGATAAACATGGTTAGGTAAACCAAGAATGACTTCTAATACTGATAAATGGGTATTAGAAACTTCCAGATAAATGACCTCTACAGTTAAGTCGAGGTACTGGATCTGATTAGGAGATGTTTATGAGCATTTCTGGGTGAAGAACTTGAGAATGGTTACATTGGAAAATGCGGTGTACTTAATAAAATTATACTTGGAACTATTCATAAGATTTGTTATGTTATAGGTGAAGCAATCGAAAGAAATTATTAACGGGCGATATTGTTTGCTTGTGTTTTGCTTTTTTCCTTTCAAGCGGGGTTAGTGATTTTAAAGCAAGTAACTAGAACCATAGTCTTTAACCAACTGACCTGACGATCGAAGTCAACCTCTCGAAGTGAATAGATCTCATTGGTGATGTCAGTATCCTTGTTAATAAGTCCATCAAACCATCTGGTTACAACAGCCATATTTGTGTAATCCTGTGAAGCAAGACAGTAATAGTATAATCATCCCGAGTAAACATGCAATATAAATACTATACTTATTCAAAACATATTGACAAGCATACTTCATTAGAGCCAATTTGATACAAACTACTGGTAAAGTACATAATTGGTTACATAATAGTATAAGTTTTATACCCTTCGATACAAACTATTGTTCAGTACTTAACGTGTCATAGTTTTTACTTAATTGTTTATGCTACCAACCCAAATTTATCATCTAAGATCTATCTCTAGAATGAAATCTCAAAGTTCAGTGTCAAAGAAAAAATCCCAGGGGGATAGCCAGACAAGAGAGGTATAATGGGTTTCGTAGATATGAGCCAGGAAGTAAATTGAGTTCAGAAAAAATTGATCCTATTAAATCTCTGCGTTATGTGTGCATCTTTTCCTCTACATAATAACCATAACAAGAATCAAAATCTAGAACACAGAACTCCTGAGCTTATTCAGTTACCCTTTAAAAAAGATTATTACACGCAGACAGAACATATAAATACGATTACACTATTCAGAGCTACAAAATATTTTGGTTCCTAAATAGCATAACGATGCGTGAATGACTCTTAAAAAGCTAAAAGGAGTAGAGTAGCGTTGATTCTTACCTCTTCTTCTTCCTCCTCTGAAATTTCTTCTTCTGACTCTTCTTCATCGTCAATTGCCAATTCTGTACCTGCTAACTCCTGAAACTTACTCTGGTCCCCATCTTTCGTCGCCTGAATTAAACCATCCATTAATTCAGGCTCTACTTCCCGTAGCAGTCTTCCTACCATTTCCATCAGTTGTGTTGTGAGCATAAGTATACAAAATTCGGATTTACGACTAAGCAGATATAAATGTGTACTGTTCTAGTGACAACGAAAATCATCCCTCATTCTAGCGTAAATAACACTTTCTGAGGAGGGACAATACGAAGTAAATCACAAATCCATTAATCCACAAACTGGGCTATTTTCTCAATTATTATAGTAATCAAGAAGTTAACTTCTTCAAGAAATGCTTCAATTTCAGATTAAAACAAGATTACTGTATCACTGAGAACATCAAAAGTTTCAAAAACTAAATGTTATCTTATAAAGAACAAGCATAAATTTTACTTCTTTCATACCTATATAGTTATACTGTCTGCGCTTTCCTTCCCGAACATCACGGCCAAATCTCTGCGACAAAAACTCAAACTCTTAAACACCAAAAACAAAAGAAATCAAATCAAGTATGCAGCAAAGCAATCCAATTAAATACATGAATAAGTAGCCAACCAAAAATAGGACTTTAGGGAGTAGAGGGACTAATTAACCACCTTCACTACCATAATTGCATCGAGCACATCTTGCTCGAGATCAGCCACTCTGGAAAAATAGACACGAAAAAGAAAGGGATAAAAGAAAATAGAACAGAGAAAAATGCCTATCTTCTCCTAAACAGTTCAAATAAGTTGAAAATAGAATTGCAAATTCACCTCAGAATGCGCTTGATTTGGGAAGGGGAGAAGCTGGCTAGCTCCATACCCCAGCGCACGGCGCGCCGAGCCTCACGCTTTCTCTCGTTTCGGCTCTTCTTCACATCGCCTTCATCGGATGATTCGTCGCCGCTCTCATTAACTTCAGAGAGCGGAGGAAAATCGCGCAATTTCGGAGCGCGCGCGGGGAAATGAGCTTCGCGGCGCGCGGCGGGGAAGAGTGCGAAGAGAGGATGACTAGTAGTGGCGCGTGTCTGAGATGAATGGAGGCTAAGGAGCTGCGAGAAGGTGGAGCAACGGTGGCGCCACCGTGGCCATTGAAAGAACGGCCGCAGTATGTGAGCCATTTTCCGGTGCGGTTTCCCTATTGGACCAAAGCTTAAAGCATCTGTTCTTCTTCATTACTTAAAACATGGGCTTTTTTTTTTCCTTAAAAAGAAAAAGAAAAAAAGAATACTATAAACGGGCCCACGGGCTTAGCCCAATTCATAAACCCTCGCAAAATTTGGAGTGCTAATTCCTAAACCCTTCGTCCCAAATATTCATTCGCAGCAGCGCTGCACACTCGCCTTCAATGGAGAAATTCGTTTTCGAACCGCCCAGCGATGAGGAAATCGACCGCAACAGCGAGAGCGAGCACGAAGAAGAAGGCGAAGAAGAAGCAGAAGCTTCCGACGACGAAGTGATAGTCCGGAAGAACCAGAAGACGCAGTCTCCGTGGGACTTCTCCCACTACACTGAATCGCTCGCCGACGAGCACTCGCGGCGGAGCACTACCTCGATCGACTACAAAATCAGCAAGGCTCTCGAGCGGCGCCCCATCGCCGCCGCCGGAGATGGTGATTCCGAGGAGGGGTCGGACTCGGAACCCCAGATTCAAGTAATGCTTTCGAATTGTTGATATCGAGCTGGATTTGGAACCATGAGGCTGTGGTGGAATTTGTTAATTGAATGAATTTGGTGGTTGGGTTCTTTGGTGCAGGAGTATAGGTCTGAAGAGGAGGACGACGTGCCAACGACGAGTGGAAATGATGCGAAGCCATTCTTTTCGTCCGTGGAAGGTGTGTCGTTCAATGCGAACTCGTTTCTGGACCTTCATCTCTCGAGGCCCTTGCTTCGGGCGTGTGAAGCTTTGGGCTACACTAAGCCCACTCCCATTCAGGTATTCAAGTGGAAAAGTCATTTTGTTTTGTTACTTGGTTTTTATGTGGTTAGGCGAATATTAAGTGAATGTTTTGTTCTCTATGTGGTAGGCTGCGTGTATACCGTTGGCCTTAAGTGGACGTGATATATGCGGGAGTGCCATGACTGGTTCTGGAAAGGTATTTCTAATTTGTTTTGTACAGTAGCTACAGTTTGAATACTAGATTGTATTTCTCTGAACAACATTTCTGGAAAGATGGCATACTAAAACTTGTGTGTTATTTTAGCTTCTTTTGCTTCATGTCGTATTCATTTTCAAGAAATTAAAATATTTTAGAAATAGAAGTGTGTACGTGTTCGGGTTAGTTTTACATAAGTGGTGAGATTATTTACTGTAGGATTGATGAATATATTTTTGTAATCATCTCCAGACAGCTGCTTTTGCTTTACCAACCTTGGAGAGGCTTCTGTACAGGCCAAAGAATAGACCAGCTGTTAGAGTCCTAATTCTCACACCTACGAGGGAGTTGGCCGTTCAGTAAGTTCTGAAGTCTTTCACTTCAAAGTTCTCTATTGTCTATGAGAAACAGTTCCGTACATGAATCGTTTTGACTTGCACTTGCCATATGATTTCTGAAAAATAAAGGAAAACGTGATAGGTTAATGATGGCAGACGTTGCTATAAATCAATGTGTCATTGTGCTATATTAGGACAGTTTGTTTATGTGTCAGAAGGTCTTGCCCAGCTTGTACAAATGAATGGATTGGGCTATGAATGGAAACTTCCTCTTCTGATAATGCCTCACCACCAACAAGAGTAACAATGCTATGTACTTCTTATGACATGTCTAGAAGTTAGAACTTGAGTTTCCGTAAAATGAACTAAGGACCTTCTAAATACTATGTTTTGCCCCAGTTCAACAAATTTCTCTACTTATTTAGCTCACGCCCTCCACTGTATTTGAAACTTTGATGATGCCATGATTTTTGAAACTATCATCAACAATTTTATTCTAACAATCATTTGATTTCTCTTTGTTTCTTTCTGTCCTAACTTTCCAGTAATTATATTTTTAACTTGATATATGCCGTGATTTTTTCAGGATTCATAGTATGATTGGTAAACTTGCTCAGTTTATAAAAGGCATCAGTTGTTGCCTGATCGTCGGTGGCCTTTCAACAAAGGTATGGTTGCCACAATATTTTTTTTGGTCAAGTCTATCCTGTTCAGCCTCCTGGTCAAATCTACCAAGATTTGAGTGTTAATAGGCGTATGCATTTATGAACGTCATTTATGCATACAACTCTTCTAGCTGGCAGTGTCTGCCAAGCGTCATTGATTATAATACTTTCAATTTTCAAACTGTGGTTGGGAATAACTTCTGATAGAGTGAATAGCTAGCCCATACAAAAAACCTCTGTACCAATAGAGTCCTTGTCCATGAGCTGCAGTATTGGCTCTCAAAGAGATGATTTCACTTGAACAAAGTTGACGCCGACCTATGAGACAAAATAATTTCTTTGTCGCTGAGATGATATTAGTCTTCTATAGAGAGTCAGCAGGAAGGGAGTGTGAAGTATTTTCCATATTTCTTATTGGCCTGAAGGGGAAGTTCTGAGAGAACCAAACATGAATTGTACGCATAAAGGTCCTTCATACCCCTTCTTCCTGATCAATGCCCCATGACAGTGGAACTAGATACATATGGAGTTCATCACAATCTTATGTATTTTTGGGTAGCATATGGTGTCTCGGAAAGAGAACGGCCCTGCCTTTGGAGTTTGATCCCCTATCTCAATTAGATGTCTCTCAACTTTTAGATGATACAGAGTGGGCTGTAATTGAGAATGACATAGTTATCACAATATCACTTGATATACACGAAATGTTTATTGGATGTCAACTATGTGTTCACTAGATTCTAAGTTTAATATTGTGTAAAATGTAATCTCCTTCACATGGCAAGTGGAAGTTCATATTGACCAGTTACTCTTTTGCTTTATTTGTTTTCCCTCTTCTTATGTTTTGTTGTAACAAATAGTGTATGATATTAGGTGCAAGAAGCAGCTTTAAGACAATTGCCGGACATAGTTGTTGCAACTCCAGGACGTATGATAGATCACCTGCGTAACTCTATGTCAGTACATCTGGATGAGCTTGCTGTTTTGATACTTGATGAAGCTGATCGGCTTCTTGAGCTTGGATTCAGTGCTGAAATAAGTGAACTGGTACATTTTCCATACTTATTTATTTTGAGAACTGTAGTTCTATTCTTGTTTGGATCGTGAGCTTATTAACACATGCCAGGGATGGTTTCGTTTTTTTGTACTAGTGTTACTAAGAACCAAATACTGGGTTGAAAACTTTGACCTCGTTCCTTTGAGCTGCTCTTTTCCGTTCTTAATTTTTGTTTTACTTTTCTAGATTCAATTTATTCTCAACTGTCATTCATGTATTCAGAATTTGAAATTTCTGTCCTAAACATATTTTATATATATCTTGTTACTGCCATTCAGGTAAAATTATGTTCTAAAAGGAGACAGACCATGTTATTTTCTGCAACCATGACTGAGAAAGTTGATGAGCTTATCAAGCTCTCCTTGAATAACCCCTTACGCTTGTCAGCTGATCCAACAGCAAAGCGGCCAGCAGCATTAACTGAAGAGTGGGTCCTTATTTCTTTTTCAGTATTTGTGTTCTTTCATTGAGACTGTGGAGGCTGTTCAGAGTCTTGTGACTAGTTTTATTTCTCCCCCTAAATAAACTGTAACAGAATTGTATTTCCTATGCAGGGTGGTTCGCATACGGCGAATGCGTGAAGGAAATCATGAAGCAGTTCTTCTTGCATTATGCTCCAAGACCTTTACATCTAAAGTGATTATTTTCAGGTTTTCATTCCAAATGCCATTTTGTCCTGGGCTAGAATCATGTTTTCAGTTTGTCCTGTTTGAGTTTATGTTCGCTTTATTGTCAATGATAAAATGCTACTCTACAATGAAGTATTGATTTGCATACATAAAAGCAGGCTAGTTGGAGTAATGAATTCTATTTCAGTCAGTGGATTAAATTTTAAATTTTGTTCTGATTTTTCATATGTTGATAAAATATAGTAGTAGAAAGTAAAATGTGTGGGTAAATTCTTTAAATGACGAACTATCGACAAGGGACACTTAAGGCGTGTCAAATAGGCTGTCCTTCACCTTTTGCATCTGGAGCAAGGACGGCAGAATGTATCGAGTATTTCTTAGTTAGATATAGGGGTGGGTTCTTATGAGAATTAATCCTCTTATGAGAACTGTAGACACCTACCTTTATTTATATATATATATATATATATAGTGAGAGAAATGATATGCTACTCACCTCCCGGTGGGCACCTTCGTGGGCACCTCGTCGTTTTATCACGTTTGCATTGTTTTTTTTTAATTTTTATTTTTATTCTATATTCTAGTATCTTAGAAATTAATTTACAAATCATAAAATCTAAAAAATACATAAAAATCGAAGCTCGATTTATTTTATTACTCATTTTTTGAAGTTAAAAATAAAAAAAAATAAATTGAACATTGATTTTTTAGATTTTATGATTTGTAAATTAATTTCTAAGATACTAGAATATAGAATAAAAATAAAAATTAAAAAAAAACAATGCAAACGTGATAAAACGACGAGGTGCCACGAGGTGCCCACCGGGAGGTGAGTAGCATATCATTTCTCTCTCTCTATATATATATATATAGGTAATAGATCATATGAAAACTAATTATTACGTGAAATCTGCAACCCATCATAAAATGTTGCATTTTATACATAAAATGTTGCATAATAAAATATATTATTTTATATTATTTTTGTGCATATAATGCATCATTATGAGAATGCAACATTTTATGCATAAAAATACAACACTTTTGGCATAAAATGCAATATTTTATGATGGGTTGCAGTTTTCACGTAATAATTAGTTTTCAACATAACACATCCCTATATATATATATATTCATGCTTTTCTATTCATACAATGGTGTTAGTTTTATGATCATATTCTTATGTCTTGCAATTATGTTTTTTTTTTTTTCCATGACTACCATAGATCATACGAAAATAAACTGTTTAGATTGGTTCTTAGTTCTCACAATTAGGATTGGTTTCTACTTTCTATATGAACCAATATATATACATATACACACACACACACACACACACTCTATTTTGCATTATTTTAGTCGAGCAACTTATGATTGCAGATGCCAAATGTATGAAAAATAAGATGGAAAGCTGGGTCAGGGTATTGTATTAATGTTTTATCATACTCAGTGATGACCTGAGCAATGTTCTTGGATGACACCTAAAAAAATTATTTCCTACTTTCAGTGGTACCAAGAAGGCAGCTCATAGATTGAAAATTCTATTTGGGTTAGCTGGTTTTAAAGCAGCTGAGCTTCACGGAGACCTCACCCAGGCCCAGCGTCTGGATGTAAGTACCTCTTAGCATCACTGTATCTTTTATTTTGGTGAATGGGTTTGCTTCCATATATTGAGGCTTGTGCTCATATTTTTATAGGCATTGGAGCTTTTCAGAAAGCAGCAAGTTGATTTTCTAATTGCAACAGATGTTGCTGCTCGTGTAAGTACGAAATGTAATTATGCTAATAGCTTGATGAAGAACATCACCCATAGAAATTAAAAGAATGTGGTTGTTGAGACTGATTCATTTCTTGTTTGTAGGGTCTTGATATTATTGGTGTCAGGACAGTCATTAATTTTGCATGTCCACGAGACCTTACAAGGTAATTATCACTTTCCCATGATTGGTTTGAAGATCTGTTATTTACTTATGTGGCATTCAATTCAGTTGTATTTCTCCTACAATTTCTTTTTCCAAGTCTAGGTTTCTCATTTTATCATCTTAACTTTTGAATTCCTCTCAAATTCTAACAAACACATTGGCTTGGGTTTCGAAATGATTTACTCCTGCAGTTACGTCCATAGAGTGGGGCGCACTGCCAGAGCTGGCAGAGAAGGATACGCTGTTACATTTGTTACTGATGAAGATCGGTCTCTCCTAAAAGCTATAGTAGGCATTCGAACTGCTAATTATTTCTCGTTTTATCTGAGTCCAAATTGGGGCGCTTTATAGTTTATACAGTTTAAAATCAAGATATGTGCTATTAAGCGTTTATCATGCTGTAATGATTTAAGACCGAGGATCTAGAGTTTCAAACTTTCATGTTTGGTGCAATTTGTCGTATTGCAAGGTAAAATCAGATAATGTAATTAGTGATCGAGACATGTATATCAAATAATTGTGACTGTGTGGTCAAACTTAGTAACATAACAATTTTTTTTCTTAGTATCTATTAACAGGCATGTACTCTAGGATTGTGCCCTTACGTTTGTACCCTGTAGATTATTATTATATCCATGAACTCTCATGTCGTACTATATGCATTGTGTTCTTACACATTCCTAGCCATGTCTTTTTCTATGTTGAGATTTCATCTCCAATGAAAACAACAAATGAAGAGACTAAGCGAATGGTGCATTTGCATGTGAATAGTAACCTCTTAAACCATGTTGATAGGTTAAAAGAGTTGGTTCGAGGTTGAGGAGCCGAATTGTTGCTGAACAATCAATACAGAAGTGGTCTGAAAAAATTGAGCAAATGGAAGATCAAGTGTCATCAATTTTTCAAGAAGAAAGGTAATTAATTTATTTTGCTGTCTGATCCTTCTATTAAAACATGAAATTCATCAACATGCATTGTCCTTGATTTTTGCAGGGAAGAGATGGCGCTAAGAAAAGCTGAAATGGAAGCTACAAAGGTTCTTGTTCTACAGCTTTTGTGTGAATTTCAAAATTATATAGCTTCTTTTGGTGCTAGAGTAATATCCTGTATAACCCCAGCTCTAGGTTATCAAATTCAAACATAGAAAACTTATCCATGAAAAGCATTCTGTTATGAAAGAAATATACCAGAGAATATTTGGAATGCTTAAAGAATTTAAATTCTTCTTTTCCGTTCCAGCATTACAAGTGTATTTTTATGCTTGTACACACAGATCAGCCACAATTAAAAATGATATTGAAAGAGCATAGCTGACAGAAGAAACCCAACATATTTTTTAACATAACAAACAATATTATACGAATTAGATACTTGTGTAACCCACAGTTGTACAATCTATTCAAAAACTGTAATGTATGTTTTTCTTGACTTGTAGGCGGAAAATATGATTGCACACAGAGATGAAATTTATTCACGTCCTAAAAGAACGTGGTTTGTTACAGAAAAGGAAAAGAAACTTGCTGCTAAGGCCGCAAAAGTAAGTTTCAATAGTGATTTATGCTGTAATTGTCCTTATCACAATCTAGTGAAAATTTTGATTTTCAAGGTTAATGTTGACTAATCTGGCTGATGTTAGCTTGTGAGTTTTATCTATTTGACCAATCTATTCCGAAACAGGTTTATCTTAATGTTCTCATGAGATCTTATAAAGTAGGTTCATTCAATTGATGCATGTGTTGAAGCTGGCTGATGCTCTTTCTTTTTTATGTTTCATTTTTGTTATTTTGAGAACTCAATGGCCAGTCTCTTGCTTTATTGAGTCTCATTTTCTCCTTCAGTTTTTTACCTTTGGATCCCTTTTCCTTTTATGTTATAATGATCATCAATAACATATTAAATAAAATACTCTTATTGCAATATCCTTGGGTTGCTGTACAGTACTGATAATTTATTTTTTTTCACAATTGTGTTGGCTATGTAACTAACTACTTCAATGGCATCTGTATATTATTTACAAGGACTCTTTGGACAACAAAATAGATTCTGGAAGTAAAATGGTTAGTGCAGAAGAAGCAGAGGATTTGAAGATGAAGGAAAAGAGAAAGCGGGAGCGCGAGGTCCTTTGCATACCTTTCTTGTAGTTTGATATTATTGTCTGAAAATATTGATTCATCAAGCTTTACTTTTTTCTGACAGAAAAACTTGCCACGGAAAAAACGAAGGAAATTAGAAGCGGCTAGAGAGATGTTGGAGGATGATGATATGATAATGATAATGTCAAGGTATGTTTTCATTTTCTTTTCTGTTGTATGACCACATCCTCTGTTATATTACTTTTAGATAAGTGAATTATCTACTTTACATGATTTTGTCCTCATAAAGGCCAGTTTCTAGTAATCATATTATTCTCTTCTTTTTTTCTTTTGATTTGGAGACCCTATCTATGGTTTTAGTAAACTTAAATCGGTCTCGTGTCTGAAATGACCAGGGTGGAGAGAAAAAGGATAAGGGGAAAGATGGAATTTCTCTTGTTGATGTTGCTTATCGAAGAGCAAAAGCAGTCAAGGCTGCAAGAAAGGCTGTAGATTCTGGCAAGATTGTGAAGAAACACGTCAAAAATCCCAAGCATCCATCCCAACCAACTAAATCAAGAACAGACGAGATGCAGGAACTTTTCAAGGATGACATGAGCGAGAAAAGGCAGAAACGAACCACCCTTAAAGCTGGTGTAAAGAAGAAGTCCGCATTCAAGAGCAAGTCACGGTAAAAAATATCAGTCCCAACACTGTCCATTTATGTATTTCATGTTAAAAAAACTCCCATCTTTTGTATCCATATCGGCTTACATTTGAAACATGACCGTGATTCTGCGACTCTGCAGGTACAAGCGCCGGTAGGTTATAAGGGTTCGAAAGTCTCGCGATATTGGCATCTTGCTCCATACATCTGGCATCTGAATATGGGAAGTCAAGAATCCAACTTCCAGAGATCAAAATCCCAGCATCCTATGGGTCTGAAGATCGAGTATTGCCAAATTGTTGTAGCTGCTGAAAGTTTTCTTGCTGTTCAATCTTTACATAAATTCTTTTCGTTTTATATCAAATTTTGAGTATATTTATTTTCTGGTACAAACACACTCGAAATGAAGTTACAATTATTGCTTTATATCAAATTATTTTCATTTAGCCGGTTATTCTACTGATTCCAGCACTGGAATATAGGCATTTGAGTTATTGCAGGATAATTAATGATAAATTTTGATTTTTGAGCATTTGGCTTTTTGAATGTTAAGATATTAAGCCGGTTATTGAATGTTGGTGCTGGCCAACAATATATTAATCGCAACACATATTTAGTAGTGATTTTATATATGCTTTTTTTTTTTAAGATTTTGTATATCTCATCTCTTTTTATAACTTTTTCCAAACACGAGTTACAATTTCATATAACCACAAAGAGACTCCACCCTCCAGGTTAAATATCAGAACGATGTGAAGACCAAAAACAAAATGGATAATAATAAATAAAAGACAAAACCAGAAATTATTTACAGCTCCAGAATCTTTTACACGTGACATGAATATGAGAACCTGCGTACTATATATTTAAGAGCCTGTCCTAAGTTCCATTGGAATGTAAAGAAAATCAGTTCTACTATCACTATATATCACAAGTTCCCTGTGCTTCCATAAATCATAAAACAGCACAAAAAAGAAAAGAAAAAAAAAAAAAAACTTTAAACCTAGTTTCTGTATTTCTCTCCTCTAGGTGAAATCTAGAAGATCAAATTACACCTGCATCTCCCATCATTATTTGGTTTCTAGAAACTCTTTTCTTCAACTACGTCGATATGGATTCTCTTACTCGGGTAAAAACTAATGTCGTAAAAACACTAACCTCCTTTCATTTCTCCTAATCCAATCCCAAGAAACGACCACACAAATCAACTTTGTTTCCAAGGTGGTGTACAATGTCTGAAAGGATAATGCTCCCATCCATTTTCTGGTTCTTTTCTCTTCCCACTGAAAACCGAATTCATTGTGGGTTGAGAGTTGGGTCTGGACTGCTCTTCCACAGACCTGACTTGAGCTGAGTTTAAGAAGAGTCCGAATCCTGCAGGGTCTTTACTACTTCCACTTTCCAATAACATTCCAGAGTTGAGATCAAAACTGCTTCTTGAAGGCCCAACACCGTTTGAAGGAGTCGAGGCATTCAAGTTTACCAGAAATGGTGGTTGAGAGAAAGCAGGTGGCAAAGCTGAAGCAGAGCCCACGATCTGTGGGAAAACAGGTTGTCCTCTTGAATCTACCATGTAAGGAATTGGCCCTCCAGATCCATAAATAGTAGAGGGAAAATGCATAGGAGTCCCCGGTGGAAAATTATTGTAACCGTAACCGGGTGTGTTGGAATATGAAGTTGCAGATCCAATGCCTAGAAGGTTACCTGTTCTCCCCATATTAACGTCAAATGGAAGCTCTGGGGCCCGCCCATTTGCTAGTTGTGGAGTTTGAGAAGCAAAATCTTTCCTGTTGACTTCAACTCTCTTCCCCATTATGGATATCACAGAGTCATCTGACTTAATACTTCCAGGGATATTGAAATTTTGAGATACCGGACTTAGATAGGTAGTAATCGAAGAATCATTGAGAAAATTCGGCTGATCATTCAAATCAATATTCCTCGTTGGCTGCTTTGATGACATTTGGTGCTGACGTTGGGGAAAGAATTGCCCTATTCTCCAGTCTAACAGCGGAGCACCATCTTCACTTGAGTGGTTCAGGTCCAGTGCAAGGTGTTCAGATCTTCTGGAGCTTGTTTCAGCAGAAGATTCACCAGAAGCAACTGTAGAATACAACTGAACATGCTTATCTGCTGTCCAGTCTCCTGCTTTCAGGTCAACGCTGTCAGCCACATTCAGATCAAAATCGAGAAATCCATGTCGTTGCTTTGAACTGCTACTGCTTCCACCAGTTGAAGGCTCCTTGTCACTTTCCTTCATTCGGCGTGGTGAAGCCGGGCGGAAGGCACTAGTTATAGCTGAGCCTTTCCAGCCAAGATTGCCCTCAAATTGCAAAGGAGCTCCGGGTTGTCCAGGAGCTGCTGCAGCTCTTGAAGCGGAAACAATGGAGACAGGAGCAAATAATTGATTCTCAGTTCGATCTGGATCTTCTGAGCAAACTTCTTCATTCAGGTCAAATTTACAAAGGCCTCTCTCTTCATTGGCTTCTTCTTGAGCCACCTCAGTGACTTGAGAGGTTGCCATATCCTGTGTGCCATTTGTCTGATCCACATCTTGGTGTCCGGAGCTAGTTGCAGATTCTTCCTGCGTGGGTGAAGATTCATCTGATACATTTGGCTCATTTACCACCTCCTTATGCGAGCCCTCGCTCGAATGGGATTGTTTTTGACTTACAGAGTCTGGACTCCTCGGCTGCCGAGTATGGCCTTCTGGTGATTTCCCTGATGAGCCACAACTTCGTTCTCTATCATCTACAGCTTCCCTCTCCACCTCCATGGCCACTTGCATAGCATATTCCAGAGGATCTACTATTCCATAGTCTATTTCAACATCAGACTTCTTGCCAGCTCGATCAGGTCCCCTGTCCATTAGATTTCTGCTGAATGTATAATTATTTGCTCTATCCTTCTCACTTACATGCAGGCCAGGTGTGTTCACCTTTCCTCTATTCTCAGTTCCTGACAGGAATGTAGCCAAATCCTTGGGATTTCCCCAATTCTTTTCACTATTGGAGGACCTTGGCAACATATGATGATTACTATTACCCCCTGTTTTAACAATGAATGCTCTAGAAGGTTTGTATTGATTTGAACCATCTCCTTCTTGCTTGACACCATTTACATTAGAATCTATCTCCATCGAGTCGATACGTGAGACACCTTCATCAAATGAGTTCTTTTCCTCAGTCGAGTTCTTCTGCGGACTTCCAGCAGCTGTTTTCATTTCTTCGTCAACAAGGGAACTTGAAGTAAGAGATCTGCCTTTTGATGTCTCAAGCAATCCCACTTTATCTGAAAAACTTTCAGCCTTCACAGGCTGCTTAGTATACATAGATGACTCCGAGTCATTTAACTCTCTCTGACTGTCAGCAGCATCTTGCCTAGGAGCAGCTGCAACACATGGCTCACAGGTAGTGTTATCCGGGCAACCTGGAGTAGGCTCCACCAAAGATGTTTGTAAGGATGCAGAGTTAACATGGTCTAATGATCCTTCATCCCCAGTTGGGAGATTTAAACTTTTGTCTGAGCTTTCAACATTTTCAGGATCAAGAGCATCAGGACTCGTGGAGAGGACTGGATTATCTATTAATAATTCATGACCCTTTGTGCTAACAGGATTTTCTTGGCAGATTGAAGGACCTTTCATGGGAGATTCTGAATGTCCTACAACTCTCTCTATGTCATCACTTTTTCCCGGCTCATCAACAGTTGAAGCTCCACTTTTATCAACATCAGGAATAGAAGTAGTACTGTCTGTCTTTGTTTTCAAATTCCAGCTTTCAAACAGTGCTTGAGCTTTAGCCTGAACCATGGAATTATTGTGCATAAGGAGATTCTGAACAGTTTCCAAGATTCCAGAAGCAAGCAGTTTTTCATGGTCCACATCCAACTTTTCAAGTGCACGCAGCAAATGGGTAATCGATTCTTCCACAAAGCTGCCACTTGTGTCATCATCAAGTTTCTGTGCATCCTTCAACCACTTAGAGATGAAGCCAAGGCCATCTAACTGAAGAAAGAGGTCAAGACAATCCTTGTTCTCAGTGGCAACTATGGTACTTGCAACTGCAGACCACTGCCTAGTCGAGTCAGCTGCATTCTTCAACATACTATTTCTTTCTTTTTCCATGATAGCCACAAGTTCCCTGACACGAGAAGGGGCTGCAAGCCCATTATTCATCTCAGTCAATGTGAAGAAGTCGTCTAGTGTCATAATCTCTTAGGAGCTACAACCACAACAGACTACTGTAATTTCATGCCACCTCTTGATTCTGAACCCTGCAAAAGTTGTTCCTACATTTGGTCAGAAAATTGCATTTCCAATCTTGTAGTTGAAATAATCAGATTGCAACTTCCAATAAAACAGACTACAAGTATACACATAAAGTGGATTACTTCTAATCCTACAAGACGATATCAGTTTTCATTCACGTACAGACACAGATTTCTTAGAGAGGTCAAAATCATAATAGGGGTAGGTATCAGGGAAGATACCTTGACGTCAAAGAGAAGAAATTCAGATAGATAAGTGGCCTTCAAAATCTGAATACCCATGTATCTGCTTTTAATGTCTTAATTTAAGATAATCTTATCTTTACTAAGTGCAAGGTCTAGCACTACTGACTTGCAAATATACTAACATGAGAAATTCCCCCCATTCTCCATACTCAAAATTGGAACAAGATGAGAAGAATCCAATTATATCTACAGTATCGAATAGTTATATCACACTTATTAAGTGACAAAGAAGGCTACACACAGTAATATGAAGGTCCAGATTATTCTACACCAAAATGACCTTTCCTACATTCTGTCACCATGTCTACCCATCATAAATCCACAGAACAAATTGGGCTTTACCCTCAAATATAGTTAGATGTTTAAGAAACACTAAATATCAACTACATCATTTGAAACTTTTGTCTCGTCATTCATCACCATCTATGAAGCAAGCAAAAATCACGTGAATATTAAATTAACTACAACAAAAAACATTATAAATGGGGCAAAATACTCACAGAAGTAATTAGATTCGGGGTGCAGCTAGTTAATATAGAAGTTACTAACTAATTGATAACTCAGTCTCAATCCCAAACAAAAATTGCAGTCAGGATGCCATGTTTCCTGTTAAGCAATTGCAAGGTGACAGATCGAAGTTAGGACTTTTCAAATTTTGGAAACATAAACTCCATACATTAAAAAAGAAGACACATATCCACAGGAATCAATTAGCATTTGTAGTTAACAAGGCACAGAAAGAAGTATCATGATATACATGGAAATATATTTACTGTGACAGTAGTTTGGGTATAGTTTACAATTAAAAAAATGCCCTGGTGATCAAAAACAGCAAATCCAACTTGATTCAAAGAGAACTAGACAACAATTCATTTGAGCCCTGAAGGGAGGAAAAGAAAAGTCCATGATCAAATCCAATAACGCATGATTGAACAAGTAAAAAAAAATCTCCAGCAGAAAAGAATTTGGCAGCAAATGGAATTGAATTTAGCTAGTTCAACACATATAATTGACCAAAAATCGAAAACTAAACAAACACAATTATCCAACCTAGGGCTTTAGTAATATCAATTGGGCACAAAAAATGAAAATTCAAAAACACACCCCACTCATGCACACACAAGGTAGAGAAAGTCCAACACAACTAAAAGCCGAACCAAACCCTAAATTACAAATTCGTTTACCTTGGCATCAGCAATTAGAGTCTTCAGAACACAGAGAGCGCGCATAAATCCGCAATTAATAGGATACAAAACCTAGGGATTAGATTGAAATTACGACAATTAATGCAGCGAAAAAGCAAATAATTAAACGCTTACATCCAGAAAAAAATCTTCGCTAAAACAAATCAAAATAATTAAGGAAACAAACGAAGTTAATACCTTTTCCCTCGACAAAGTTGGAGAAAATCACGATTCAAAAAAGGCCTTTAGCTCCTCTTCAACTTCAAAGTTGAACCAAAATCTCCAATTCCCCAGAGTTTGAACGCCCCGAAATTTATCTTATTCCGAATATAAAAAAGAATAATCCGAAAAATTTGAGGAAAAAAAAAAAAAGGTCAAAAAATTTGGTTATGGAAAACTAGGGTATTATTTATTAGCTATTTGAAGTCTAATGAAATGTAATGTGAATTCTTCTTTCTTCTTTTACACTGAATTTGTTGGTCAGTTTTAGTTCACAAGTGGGTACTCAACACGTGCGCCGCGTGTGACTTTCTTCTAGCATTACCCAACTCTCCCTTCCGGGTTTCGGCCCATTATTGCCCCATGCATTTTCTTTTTATTTAATCGGTCAACTTAGTAATCGAATTCGATAGGGTTGTAAATGAATCGAGCTATTTGTGAGCTATTTGTCAGTCGACTCTATATACAAAAGTTCGTTATAGTTCTACAACGAAACTCGTACGTTAAAGAAGTTGAGATTTTTTAGTGTATTCACCTCATCAGTTCCAGAATAGATTGTGAAGCTATTTATTCAGCACGATAGTGTAAAATTATTAGTCTTGAAACATTTGCGTATAAGCCAAGCTTGTAAGCGATAGTACTCAATTCGATTACATCTCTAAATTTTGGCATTGAGGCCAACTCACTTAGATTGATGAAACAATTATATCGGGTTGTCGTGCAGTTCGATTCGAAAGGCTTAGTTTTGAAAGGTCCGACCCGATTGCCTGGTTGACCGACCCGTTATACGTGAAATAAAATATCCCTTGTGTTAGTATAAATAAGAAAATAAATAGAAAGAAAAAAAGGTGGGTGGGGATAGCCTACCACACCAGAGAGGATGGACAAGAATTGAAGTGGACTGCAAAAACAAACAAAATAAAGTGTCCAAATCACAAGTTTGGGTATTTGTACAATGACCTTTTTACGAAATGAAAGAGAACAATGTGCTTTTTAAATCATATTATATGTTGTTTTCTTATTTCATTGTATTATTTATTAAATCATATATGTAAATTTTTTAGTATAATACACACACTTATGTGTACATATTTAGTCTCACGACTTATTATTTGGAGAAAAATGTATTATAAATCAATATCATGGTCGTATTATGTAGAAGAAACTCATCAATATCGAAAATAGAAAAAGAAAAAAATAATGCAATTCAATTGTTATGAATATAAATTTGTGTACTATCCTTAAAAAAGGACCTATGAAAATGGAAAAACTATCATATTTTTCTACACCCTTTTTTAGGTTCAATGGGGCTTGTTAACTGTTTTTTGATAATAGGGCTCGTTATGGGCCATATTAAAATGGGTAACCAAAAAATAGTCAACGGACCCTATTAGAGTGAGACATAGGAAATATTTGTTTAATCAACATCCCTCCATCTAGCCATATATTGTAACGGGCACGGGTCTTATTAGAACGAGTCATAAAAAACAGTCAACATGCCATATTAGAATGAGATAGAAGGAGTATTCGTGTAATCATCATTCCTCGTCTAGCCATATATTTATATACACATCCATTATGTGGAAGTATCACTTGGATTATTCTCATGTTTGCAATAGTTTGTAATAAAGAAGAAGTTTAATACGTACTATAACTTAATCGAGTGAGTAATTAACTTAAGAAATCGATAACTAGTTTCTTGATTCGTTCTTTATTCTATATTTGACAGAATGGTCCTAGAACATCACGTCGAAGACATGTGTTGATTTCTCTCCCTTGAATAATTGATATTTTTATTATTTTAGGGACAACCCTTAAATAATTATATTTTAAGGAAAGAGAAAAAATAATAATAATAGTTACCCCATTTAAGATTCGTCATCACATTGGATTTTTTTTTTTTTTTTTTTTGTGGTTCTAATCAGAGTGCACCGTAGTAAAGAATGAAATAAAATAAAGTAAATGCAGATGTCCTTTTTATTGGATATGTTGGAATTAGAATAGGTCGTCCACTCTCTCTCTCTCTCTCTCTCTCTATAATCATTTTTTTTTTTTAAGTCATATTATATTATTATTTGTTAGAGAATTTGCGGAATGATATAATAATGTTCAACTAAAAAGAGATAAGATTTCTCTAATATAAAATGTTGAACCTTTGAAAAGTACTTAGACAGTGGCGGATCTACCCACAAGCCACAAGGGCTTAAGCCCCTACCCAAAAAAAAAGTTCTTCTATTTTTAACCTAAAAACTTACAAAAATATTGATAGTTTTATTGATTTTTTATACTAAAGCCCCTACCAACGAGTTGAATTTTAGGAGTGTTGTGTCGGCGTTGAAAATTTAAAAATCTCAGCCCCTATTGAGCAATTTTTCTGGATTTGCCCCTGTACTTAGACAAATTTATTTTATTTTATTTCAAAATGTGGACAACTCACACTAAAAATATTTATGGATGGACTCTTATTTTGTTGTAGTATAGTATTGCGGAAAGTTGTACACAAGTCTTTTTATCTCTTCCTTTTTCTGCAATATTTTATATTTATTCCATTTTTTTTTATCTATACTTCAAAGTTACTATATGTACATAAATTGCATTTAATATGCATTCTTGAATAAATTTACTTTTTGGTTTCAGTATAGTGTTGGGCCAATTCATTAGCGATTGCTACCTTTTAATATCAAAACAAGAGTACTAATATTGTGTGTCCCCTACAATTCGAAAAAAAAGAGGTAAAGTGAAAATGGAATAAGAGGGAATAAATGGTGCTAAGTCAAAGATAGGGAAAAGAACAAAAAGCAAAGTTTGTTAAACTATAACATATAAAACTATAAAGGTCAAAGTAAGGCAACAATTTTCGAAATTCCCAATTTTTGTATTTGTTTTTATTTATAGTAATTCTTATTATGCAATCTTGGGTTAAATGAGAATGACAACTCTTGATTACGTGGCCAATTGGTATTAGCCGATTAGGTAATAGAATGGGTTGTATATATAAACTAGAATTTATAATACTATGTTTTTGGGAGTTCTAAGAAATCCTCTACGTTGCATGGAGATTTATAAACTTAGAATTTAGCAAGAATTTGATGAAAAACTTCAAATCTTCCAAAGCTACTAGAATAATACTAATAACTACAAAAAACATCTCGTTTATAAAGAACCCACTTTCATAAAGTTAATTCTATTATAATAATCAGTTGGCTCTTTAAAAACGAGACGGAATGAGAATTAGACAATAAATTTAAAAAATTCAGCAAAATTATTGCCTATTACAAGATGTAAAAACACAGCATATTTGTGTTTTTCCAGGGGAAAAAATACAAATAATCAAAAAGAAAACTGAAATTAGGAAATGAAATTTCATGTGACAAAATGATCAGTTAGCAGGTGAAGAGTGACTTTCGAGGCTTCAAACAACAGATGTTTCCAACATATGCCTGTACAAGAAGATCATATACAACACAAAATTAGAGAACTCGAGACTTTCTCATCGGTCAAGTTTACTCGTAAGCAAATTAAGGAGAGATAAGCTGCCTTGTGTTCTGCTCTTTTCATCTGCTGTTCCTCTCTTGCCTGCCTTGGCTCCCTGAAGTGATACCAGTTGTCGAAGTTTTCATCAATCATACAGCATAAGAAATAGATATCATTCAAGACAGATATACGTCTGAAGTATGTAGAATTTAACCAGAAACGCGAGCTACTAATAGTTAAAGGACAAAGAAAATTGCCATGCATTCGTGTTGAGAGAATTAGAAGAGATACGTGGAAATTGCAAACAGTTCAAATCTCACCTTCGGCTTGTCATTTTCATCTTTGATGTCCAACAAGCTGAGATCCTTTAACAATATAGATGAAACTGGTTGTAGTCTCCTGAATAAATCGACAGAAGAGGTGGATATGAGTTATTGAAAGTAGGAAACTCCTCACAATGTGAATCAAGGACTTCTAATAAATCAATCGTCAATACCTTCTTGGTTTCTGTGGAAGCTGGTTGCTGCAAGGAGCAGCTTTAGGCACCAATTTGGGATTGTTTTTTTGGGCATCAAGTCCTTCTCTTGGTAGTAGAGTACCTAGTGGTTCCAGCTGTTACCAGCAAGAGTGTTAGTATTTTATACTACTAGTTAATTCCAAACCCGAAAAAATCAGCGCCAGCATGGCTGAATAAATAAATGCCTTTTAACACATTAAAGAGTCAAATAAGTTAGATATAAGTTCTTTTGTGATTGCATAGAAAGGCTGAAATTCAGAATTTAGCAGAAGTGAGAAAAGAAGCAATGGACTCTGAGCAGGCATATACTTCACAAGCATAGTAGTAATAAACAGGGATGACCATACGAAGGAAATACAGAGAGTCCAGGTAAGCTCAAATGACCATGCTGATTGTCTTTTCGGGGAAAAAAATGGAAATGCAGCAGATCTATCTGAAAGGTATAAATGATTAGTTTAGGAAGAATGGAGTACAGGCCTTCTTTACATACAGTGCCGGAACCTTGTTAAATACTTATGCCATGTATCGTGTTTTCTCCACTCTGCCAGATGCAAGTAATACAATAATGCATTTGTTGATGGGGAATTTAAGGTTTAATCCTCTATGCCCCGCACATTCACTAAAATAAATTTCATAAAATCTATCCACCATTGTGAATGTGGAGTAACATCCTAAACTGATACTAAAGTTGTCCTTCATGAATGTGCAGGAATAATTATCATGAACTCTCAAGAGAAACAGATATATTGTCATTGCTATTACACCTTTCTTTTGACTAATGAATGCAGCGGAAGAAAATTCTCGTAAATGTCCCCCATGGTAAGCAAAGCCTAAGCATTGGCTGTTAGAAAAGACACAAATCCAGAATATTAATCTCTTTACCAGCTATTCAACCAAATGGCTACACAGCTCGACTAATAATTATATAATGTTTTCCAAAATAATGGCATCTATTCAAACAGATTCATAAATGAAGTAAAATACTGTCATGCTAACATGTCATACTAAGCATCAACTAACCGTGACCTCTTCCTTGTCACGATCACACTTGTCGCCATTACAAGGAGATTCAGATGACTTATCATTAGCAAGTGGATTGGTTGTCGTGGGAACATTTTGTTCCCCGACCAATGATGCACCATCAATATTGGCATGATTACATGCGTCGCCATTCAATTGAGATTCAGAAGACTGGAGGTCAGCATGTGAACTGGCTGCCATGGGAATATTTTGTTCCTCAACCTTTAATGGTACATTATCTGCAAAATTGGCACAACTCGGAGAGTTTGAGAGGACTAAAGTAGAAGCTTCCTAAGATAATTTTGAAAATAATTGAATGTAAGGGAGGAACAGATATTTTGAGTTTTAAAATAGAAGACATTAAGAATCATAATCTGGATTGTGATCAGGGAAAGTAGAAAACAAGGTTTTTTTTGCAAGAGTATTTATATTATATCTCAGCATAGCTTTGTCTTCCAGCAAAAAGAACCATGTCTACATGCACAAAAATATCTTGTTCTGTAAGCACAGAAAGTAAAATAGATGCAGTGTGCAATGTAGCTATATTAACAGCATCATCATATGTTTTTTGAATAAGTTACTAAAGCACAGGAGTAAGTCCTATATCTGATTTGCATAAGCGAAGCACCATACCAGTTTGAAACTGAGTCAACTCTTGTTCGGCACCTCTTAGATTTTCATAATCTTGGGCATTTCTATTGTTTTCATATTCAAGAGAATCCAGAGGACGAGGTCTGTCAAGTGCACATTCACTCTCCTCAACCAATGATGTATCATTATCTGCAAAATTAGCATGATTACACGTACCACCATTCCATTGAAATTCAGAAGGCTTGAGGTCAGCAAGCGAATTGGCTGCCATGGGAATATTTTGTTTCTCAGCCAATAATGTGCCATTATCTGCAAAATTGGCATGACTGAGAAAGGTGCAGAAGATGAAAGGACTACACTAGAAGCTTCTATAGATAATTCGAAAAATAATCAAATGTAAGAGAGGAAAAGAAATTTTGTGTTTAAAATAGAAGATATTATGAATCATAATCTGACTCATGATCAGGGGCAGCAAGAAACGAGGTTTTTCTAAATGTATCAATATTATATCTCAGCAATAAGAACCATGGCCTATATAAATGCAAGGACCGGTACATGCCTAAAAACATCTTGTTCTGTAAGCACATATAGTAAAATAGAAGCAGAGTGCAACCTATTGCATCGTCATATCTTTTAAATGTATTACTAAAGCGGAGGAGTAAGGTTTTATATCTAGTATGCATAAGTGAAACACTAATAGAAGCTTTATGATAGCTGAACATGTCATACCGATTTGAAACTGAGCCAACACCTTCTCAGCATCTCCTAGATTTTCATGATCCTGGGTTTTTGTATTGCTTTTGCATTCAATAGAGGAGGCCACAAGACAAGATCTGTCCAGTGCACATTCACTATCTGATTCCAAGTTCTTCACATCTCCCACAATATGGAGGGCCATACTTGTTGACTGAGTAGCTGCTTCACATGTGGCAGGGATATCCACTACGCACATATCCTGAGTAGCTGTTTCACTTGTGGCAGGGATATCCACTACGCACATATCCTCACAGCTAACTAATTCTTGGGAGCTGTTCATACTAGTTGAAAGTACCCCAATTTTGAAGCACGTGTCAACTTCGCTTGTAGGTTTGGAGCCCTTTGTATTTTCAGTATCATCACTACTTTCTAAGATGCCTTCAAGTTGCTGACAGATAAGTGTGTCATTATAAACAACCTGAACTAGTACTAGAAGAAGATCTTGCCCAGCAAAAGTTCTAGGGACAGAAAAAGATTAAGAACTTGCGTAAAATGTATACCTGATGGTGTTGCTCGCCGTCTCCATCAGAACAAGAAGCAAAAACTACAACTGAATCTCTAGCCTGGCCATTAGCATAACAAATTTGAGCTACTTCGTCATTTTCAGTATTTTCCAAACCTCTCAATGAAGGAGATACAATGTCTGACTTCACCTGGATGAAATTTAATTTTTTTAAGAAAAAAACGTAGAAAAATATTGAAACACTAAAGGATGTCTTTAATAAATAGAAACATTTTCCAAGAAATTTCGAACAAATTTAGTGAGTACATTATACCTATAGTCTAGCATGCTCTTTTCACAAATACTGCAGTTTCAAGGATGTATGAGGGAAATCATCGAGCCAATTGTCAAAGCTATTACGATAACAAACTTATATAGTTCACTTGGGCTATCTTTGAATGATATATGAGAAGAAATAAGTTTGTTAGGTGGATAATGCTTCCTAAAGATGCGAATATCCCCCCCCCCCTTCAAACCCCGGTTTCAAAGACTATAAGAAGGAACTGAAAGAAATATTATAACATTTCTCTCATAAAGTTAAAGCAAAGAAGAAATCAAATACAAAAACAAGGTAGGTATTAAATCTTGCTCTACCTCTGGAGTTACAGCCGTTGAAAGATCAAAACTGAAACCATGTGTTACTGTTAACACTTGTAAGACATCAGAAGAAGGTTTAGCACAACAAGTACATCGAGACTTCAACTCCTTAACCTCATTTTCCAGATCCAAGATCCTCCTCTTTTCTTTGGTAAGTTCATTTGTAAGGCCCAGGTTTCTTGTCTTTTCATTGGCTAAGCTGTCCTTGAGATGGCACTTTTCTGTTTCTACTCCCTATTGAAATATATTACAAAAAGTTACAGAATAATACTGCACTTTAGGAAGTACGCAATGAATGAATAATAACCCAAACATGACAAAGCACAATATTACTTCTCTTAGTAAGGAAATAACTATTACCTGAAGTTTTTCCTTGTACTGTTTCAGAACATTCCACAACGCTTTCGAAAGTCCTAGCATGATTTGGTATTCCCTGTCCTTTTTAACCTTAAGCTTGCTGTCATTTCCCTTCAGCGACATTTTTTCTTGAATTCCCAATCCAGAAAACCCATTGGATAGAGCATGAATTTTATTTATGTTCTCATCATACATGCCTTGAATGTTTTGATCAAGGCAAACCTCAATTTCCTTCCCAGATAACTCTGTCAAGGAAAATAATACAATATCAAGAATTTTCTACATGAAAAGAAGACATAATACAAGGGATAGTACCATAAATTGCAGCATGATGTAAATAAAGTAAATATCATCAGAGAAAACACATACTATATGGAACAACCTTCATGTAAATTTTGAGTGGAACATCTGTCAATTTTTCCTTCATCAATCTGAAAGATAACAGAAAAAGGTCAAACTACATAGAGAAGGTACCTTTGGAAAAAGGTAACAGATTTAAACGTACTTTTGAAATTAATCAAATTACTGCTGGAGTAAAAGCTTATATTCAAAAAATTGATATCTTGTGTTGCTTGTCGGTTTGGATATACTATGAATGCTATATTACCAGAGAAATTTCATTGTTGCCAAACTTCATTTTCTTAAGTTGTCCTGCTTGAGGTAATGCTTGGTTCGGCCTCTTGTTGGTCAAATTTACTGGCTCTTCAACGGTTTTAAACCTACATTAATTCCATTATACGATAACTATTTTGAGGAAAGTCCAATGAAGGTAATGATTAAATGGAGATGCTTACTTTATTTTTGCAAATGGTGAAGCCTGCCTCAACAGGAAAGATGTATCAAGATAATCTTCTACTCCCGGTTTGACAGTTAAAATCTGCAGGATTTCACTTTAAGATAAACTGATAACATAAACACAATAAACTGCAAAATCTGAAACAGCAAGACCACAGAAGCAAGAGGGCTTACCAACATCATCCTCTTCCTGCCTTCTAAATAGTCTCGTAAATATCTGGTTAGCTGATCAAAGTAGACCAGTGAAGATGATCTTATTTACGGATTTTACACACTAAATCAGGCGATTAAATAGTTCCAAAAAGAAATTGACAGAAAAGTAGCTAAGAATACCAAGGAGTTCTTGTAGTGCTTCTGCAGTGTTTTATTACGATTCTTCTGGTGCTCCAACAGTGACTGGAAGTAAAGAATGAAATTTAATGACTGGAGAATGAGATTCTTACTTATGAAAATACATATATGCAATGTGTAATGATAGTGATCAAGGGAATAAGTATAACAGCAAAATAAGAGTTACTAGGACACAAATTTCTTTCATACCCTCAAGCATTGCCCAAACACCATTGATGTATTGTTAATGAAATTGCTTTCAAGCAATCTAGCCCCCTGCAAAACAATGTCAGAACCATATCATTAGCACTAATATTAGTATGAGTTGTACATTATAATGTACAACATATAACACACATTAATCTTTCTATCCTCCCACTCCCCATTTCCTCTCTTGGAGGTAGCAGCAGCTATTGACCGCCCTCATCTTCTCTCATTTTTAACAGCTCACTGGCAGCATCCACCTAGATATTATTTCTCTTTTAATCTCATTCTCATAACCACTGTCACGACATCCCGACGGCTCTCTGTCAGCTACTACTTACATGTTCTAGCAGTAGCAGAGGCAGCTACTAAAACCTTATCTGGCTCCCAATTATCAAAATTATTTATTGTAGTCATTGAGAATGCATGTATTTTATGCTTAGTATTACTCATTACATCTTTTTTATCGCCTATATACGTATGAGCTGAATTATTTGAGTGATGAGGTTTCTTAATGGGACTGTTTATTCTTGTTCCACTGCGGTGGTTATGTCAATGATGTGAATTTATTTTGCATGCTCATTACTATCCTTTGGAGTTCAGTCTAATAGTAACTTGCTATGTATTTTGGCTTGATTTTGGATTACAACATGCTTTAGGACAAAGTATGTAAACTATCAAGTTTGACATTGAGTTGAGCGTGAGCTTGTAAAATTAGAACTGGCCAAGTTGAGTTTGAGCTCAAGCTTCAAATTTTCCTCTTGAGTTTCAGCTCACTCGTACCACTAGACACTAGTTGTTTACAAGATACAACACTTGAATGGAATTCCAACTGAAGTAACAGTATACCTGATTCCCAGTTTTCTTTTCCCTCTCTGCTCCAGCAAGATCTACAATTGTCAACACAGTGCTGCTTGCACTGACATCAACTTCTTCACTTACTTGCTTGGAACCACGCCGTATGTTAATGATGCATTGCGAACGGCTACAAGAATTATGGCCATCATCCAAACAAAAGAGAACAACCATTAATACAACTACATCAGGAAAAGTAGGATTAGACAATAAGGAAAACTTAAGAAACTGGTGGAAGAGAAATACAGAAGAAGAAACTCATACAAGATACCTGAATTTACTAAGTGGCAATAGCTATTATCTGCTCAATTCACATTTACCACTCAAAGATTGAACTTGGTCAAATTATCAATATAAGTTTGATTCTTTGATAAAAACAGAAAATATTAACAGTACCCTGGATAAATTGTATGTTGTGTGTTATGTTATTCCACCAGACTAACAGAATATTGTCAATGCATTAAATGTTATGTATAAAAGCTATCATTTTAAAGCGACGCAACTGGTGGAGAAAAGAAATATATTTTTCTCATCAAGGTAGTTATTCAAACTATAATAATCCATAGAAATATAGGATTATACCTAAATAATTGACTGTGGCATGAATAAAGTCATAAGTGTTAAGTACATCAAACGCGATAGTCAGATGACATTCTTGCTCCTCTCTTTACTTGCTAACATCACTTAAAATTGCAATAGGAAGAGAGCTACATGGCTGAAATACAGACCTTGACTGGCTATTAGAATTTGTATTAGCTGTTGCACGTTTCAGCATTCCACGTGCAATCAGAGATTCAGCTTGCTGAGCATCGTCAACGACAGCCTATTCAATACAACCCAAAATGATCATGCTGTCAATATCTCTGAAATTCATTTCAAGATAAATAGAAGAAACTAGTTTGTGAAAATTTAAATAATGTGGGAAACGAGTCTCCCCAGAAGCACCTCTCGAAGTCCCTTGATAACCAAATGTTGCATGCTGACATCACCTCCATCATGTAGCAAGTCAATCATTTTCTCACCCTTTCCTCTCTCTGAAGATATCTCAAACATTGACAGATAGACTACCCTGCTCACATAATGCGTCAGAAATTAGTACGCTATAACTCATGCTTTTTATTCTACCCAACATTTTACAAGAACCTGGAATCAACGAAGCGCAGCAGCTCAAATGAAGTTCGCTGATATTTAAAGTTTACCTAGATGATTGAGCTGCGCTGCTCTCATCTTCATTGAAAATGCGACGAAGGGCTAGTGGTACCATACCAGGTTCACGGGAACTCCCAAAGACAGTGTGAGTTTTCCCTGAACCACTAGGTCCCAAGGCAGCCAACATCCCACTTTTCCCCTTCAGGAAATCTTCAACTAAAGGTTTCACCATTTCCTCATACACATCAGTCTACAAAAAAAAAAAAAAAAAACGGAAATACAACATCACTTTAGCTACTATTACACTAAAAAAAGAAGAGGAAACAGCTTTTGAGTAATATTAACCTGAGAGGATTCAGTCGAAAACACATGCGAAAACCCTTCATATACTTCTGACTTGATCCTCTTCATCTCTTGCAAGGGTTGAGGAGTCGAAACAGTGACAGAACGCAGATCCTCATTCACTAGCACGCACATTTCACTGCTCTTCTTCGTCTTCGGCCTCGGATTGCTCTTAAGTTTTGGGTTTTTCGGCCATGCGTTCTTCTGCTCTGCAGTAGTTCTACAATTTTTCTGAATAATGGGGGGCCGGATTCTCAAGAACACCTTGAGATTCTCGGGGAGACTGGTCGTCGCAGAATCGGTTTTAACACAATCGGCATCAATAGGGTTCGGCGTGATTTTAGTGGCAAAAATGTCTCGCGAAAGAGAGGGTGAAGAGAGCGGTTGACGGAGGGGAACGGCAGATAAGGGCGTGGCGCGTGCTTTCCGAGGTGGATTGCGGCGGACGGTGACGGTGGCCGGACACGGCGGAGGAGATTTCACCTCCATTCTTGAGGACTTGAAAAGCCGTTAGATTTTTCTGATTTGAATTAATGGGGGGAATTCAAAATATACAGAGAGCCATCACTAATTGGATCTTTAGCGGGTCGGGTCTTGATCATAAATTTAAACTTTTCTTTAATAATTGTCTATGCGAAATTTCAACTCCCAAAATTTAAACTTTTCTTTATATATTTTATTAATGAAAAATACATAAATTTAACCTAATAAATTCACTTTATGACAAATTTAGCTTTGATTTTACATTCATGACAATTTAATTTTATTTTGTGACAAATTTAGCACGAACTTCAAATGTCGAAGCTTTATAATTCTAGCTTATAATTCCTCATAATTCTAACTTTATAAATTAAAATGTGTGACAATTCTTGTTTTATAAATTAAAATATCTATTTCATGAATTTGCAATGAATTCTTAAAACTTTAAGTTATATTTGAAATTAAAATACACTTTCTTGAAAACGATAACAAGTGCTAATTGATTATTTTTTTGAGCCAAAAAATCAATTAAATGACTAAAATTGTCACACATTTGATTTATAAAGCTAAAATGTCACGAATGTAAAATTAAGATTAAATTTGTTACAATGTGAATTTATTAAGCTAAAATTATGTATTTTCCCTTTTATTATTCAATACACACACCAATGTTCTTAACACAACGATTAACTATAATACGAAAATGCAATTGAAGATCTAGATCACACGCACGCAACATTTTAATTTTGAAAATATTCTTAATTTACATAAAAATTATCATCGGTCCATACAATTGACATATAATGTTGTACTAATACAATATATTATCTAAATTGCAAATTCAGAGTATTATTTAACGGTATATAAACGTACTTATAGTTCAAAGTTTGACATATGAACACCCACATACATTGAAATAAAAATAGAAAGAAAGGAAACTCTTTATCGAATCAAGCACTAGTACTTATAACATTAGACAAAATATGTTAACACACTTTCAGAATTCACCAAAAACCAGTGTTATTCATCCTACACATATACCCACATACATACATAACAGCACTAAGTCTACAACCTGCAAGGCAAAGCAAGTTTATTCCCACAAAAAAATTGAAGACGAGAATGGCATCAAAGGGTGATGAGGTTAGAGGCAGCAGGCGGCGGATTCGTGAGTAAATGAACGACCTGTCGCATGGTGGGACGGGCGGAGCTCTCATCCTCGACACACATCATCGCGATCCTGAACAAGTTCACCACCCCCGCCAAGGGGTAGCCGGTGAGCCGGGAGTCTATCACCTCCAGAACCACTGCAGCATCCGAAGGCTGTGAGAGCTCCGATCTCGTCTTGAACACCCATCTCACGATGTCCACGCCTTCTCCAAACTCCCCCACCGGCTTCCTGCCCGTGATCAGCTCCAGAAGCACGACACCGAAGCTGTACACATCGCTCTTCTGGTCCACTTTCAACGTGTAGGCATATTCTGTTTCAATATTGATGATTTGAATATCAGAATTGAATATATCCAACATTTAAAAGCATATGAAAATATGAAAATGGAGATAATTTACCAGGGGCAATGTAGCCATAGGAGCCAGCAATGGAGGACATACACTCAGAAGCACCAGGATCATGAAAGAACTTGGCCAAACCAAAATCAGCAACATGAGCCTCATAATCCGAATCGAGCAAGATGTTGTTCGACTTCACGTCTCTATGAATAATCGATGGCGAGCAATCGTGATGCAGATAGCACAGCCCTTTAGCAGCTTCGACTGCAATCCGGTACCTCGATTCCCACTGCAGATGAGCTCCCTTAGATCCATGAAGCATCTCCCCTAAGCTCCCATGCGACATGAACTCATACAACAACAAGTTTCCATCCTTATTCGACACGAATCCCAAGAGCCGAACTATGTTTCTATGTCTAATCGATCCTAGAGTCTGTATCTCCGCCTTGAATCCATGATCGTTGCAGCTGTTAGCACGGCCAGTTAAGCGTTTGATGGCGATGTCAACCCCATTAGGCATCGATCCTCTGTAAACGACTCCAGCTCCGCCTTTTCCGATTATGTTCTCCTCTTTCAAGCATTCGAGCACGTCCTCCACTCTCAAGTCCAGACGCTGGAATGCGGTGAGCTTTGGCTTCTCCGATCGGCGCCACCTGAACATGAAGAAAGCAGCAGAGAGTAATAGCAGAGCAGCGACCAGTACTACGATCACGATCGCCATGCTTGAAGAATGCCGCTGGTGAGTAATTTGAGATGGAGTCGAAGCCGAAGCGCAGAAGCTGGCTCGAGGAGGGCAGAGCTTTGGATTGCCGGCGAAAAACCTATCGTCCAGGTCTGTAAGGAGTCCGGCGTCGGGAATTCTGCCGGAGAGATCGTTGAAGGAAAGATCTATAACGGTTAAGCTTTTCATAAGGCCGATTTCACCTGGGATTTGCCCTTCGAGTTTATTTCGCGATAGGTTGAGGAGATTCAGATTCTGAAGCCATGAAACACTCCTCGGAATTCCTCCGCGCAATTCGTTCTGGCTCAGATCGATGAATGTTAGGTGAGAGCTTCCAGCAATGGACGCCGGAATCTCGCCGGTCAAGGCGTTGGCGCTCAGGTTCAACTGCGAGAGCTTCTTCAGATCGAAAATCTCCGGCGGAATCTCGCCGGAGAATTTGTTGATGTCCAGAGATAAAATCACGAGATTCGGGAGATTCGCAATCGCCGGAGGAATCTTCCCCGTGATCCAATTGTTGGACAGCATCAGGCTTGCCAATTTGCCCGCGTTAATTTCCTCCGGCAGCTCACCGGTGAAGAAATTATCGTTCAACTCCAGCATGTCCAGCAACGGCAGCCGGAAAAACCCCGCCGGAATCGTTCCGTTGAGAAAGTTCTTCCTGACTCGTATTCTCGTAAGCGATTTGCATTCGCCCAACTCTGGAGGCAAAGGTCCGAAGAAATAATTCTCCATCAAAATCAAAGTTCTCAATCTCCCTCCTCTGCACAAATCCTTGGGTATGGGTCCAGTGAGATGATTTTCGGTGACATCGAGAAGCAGGAGCCTACCGTTCCGGCCGAGATTCTCCGGCAATCCGAGCGTGAAATTGTTGTTCCAAATCTGTAAAACCTCGAGGTTGGGAAGATCGCCGATGAAGGCAGGGAGAGGACCTTCGAATTTGTTGTGGAACAAGCTGATCAGCGTCAGATTTCTCAGCTCCGCGAAGCTCTCCGGAATTCGGCCGGAGAGATTGTTGATCGAAAGGTCCAGCGACATAAGGCTAGTCATCGTCGAAAGCTTCGCCGGAATTTGGCCGGTGAGGTTATTGAACTACCATACAACATATATATCAACGTTAAAATTTGAATCTTCCGATTAATTCAATGTAAATAATCGTATTAATCAGTATTCCGTGATGGCACCTGAAGGAAGAGAGTGTGTAGATGCTTGAGATTCCCGAGGCTCGCCGGAATCTCGCCGATGAGATTGCAGGACGCGAGGTCAAGCAGTTTGAGAGTCGACGTGGAGCCGAACTCCGGCGGAATTCCGCCTTCGTACGCGTTGAAATACCCTAGATACAGCTCCTGCAGATTCGGAATCGCAGCCAATCCCGCCGGAATTCTCCCCGTCAAACTGTTTCCCTGAAGCGCCAAATGCGTGAGGCTCTCGAACTCCGAGTAGATTTCCGGTATGCTGCCGGAGAAATAGTTCCCGCCGAGCGCCAGAACCCTCAACTTCTTCAGCTCCACGAACTCCGTCGGCAGGTATCCCGTGAAATTGTTGTTGTAGACGTCGAACACTTCGAGCTCCGCGAAACTCAGCACCATCTCCGCCGGGAACGTGCCGTTGAAGGAGTTCCAGCTGAGGTTGACGTGCTTCAAAGAGGACAGATTCGACAATTCCACCGGCAGCGGGCCGGTGAGGTTGTCGGCGGCGAGGATGAGCTCGACGAGTCCGTCCAGCAGCGCGATTTCCGGCGGCAGGGTGCCGAGGAGGGGGACGGCGGTGACGTTGAGCGACGTGACGCGGGCGTCGCCGTCGCACGTGACGCCGGAGAAGGAGCAGTGGGCCGAAGGAGAAGGAGACTCCGGCGCGGCCCAATCGTGGAGGCCCGAGCCCGAGGGCCCGATTAAGGACGATTTGAGCTTCAATAGGGTTTCGAGATCGGATTGTGCATGGAGGAAAACAGTTGGGAAAAAGAAGAGAAAAATGAGAAAGTTTTTTTTTTCCATAATTATGGAGTTGTGTGTAATTTGGAAGGATACGAAATTTGTACGAAATATAGAGAGGTTTTATATGCAGGTTGGAATTGAATTTGAAGGATTGAGAAATTAAAATAATAAATGTAAGAGTAATAAATAGTGAAATTTAAAGGTGGCGGCATGTGAATCTGTTGAGTCAGATTCTTCTTCTGCAGCTTCTACAGTGATGGACTGAACTTCACCTCATATTAGCTGTTAATGGTACGTGACGCCGTTAATTCACTGTTTTTTGGTTTTTAATTTTGTCTTTTCTCCTTTTTAATCGAGAAAAGCTAAAATCTGCAATTTTGCTCAATAGTACCTCATCCCATTCCATTAGATCCCTTTACTTTTTGATTTTTCGGAACTATTTTTCACCAAAATCTAGTACGGGTTTTAAAATATAATTTTGACGTATTTATTTGTTCATGGGAGTATCATAGTATCCCGTGAAAAAATGAATACGTCAAAATTATATTTTAAAACTCGTACTAGGTTTCGGTGAAAAAGCGTGCCGAAAAATCAAAAATCAAATGGATCAATGTATGCTACTCTAATTCACTTTTGTGGTCACCTACCGTGAGCACCTTTATTATTTTATTATTTTAATATTATTTTGTTTGCTTTTTTCGATTGTTTTATATTCTACTCCTTCTGTTATTTTTCACTTGTCTCACTTTCTATTTTGGGTTGTTTTTTTTTTACTTGTCTCATTTCAATTTTTAGCCTAACAAACACCACATGTATCCCTAATATTACATTTATCTCTAATTCATCACCACATATTAAATTTTTTATTAGTATATTTCTTAATTTGTGTGCCCAAAGAGAATGAGTCAAGTCGAAAATAACGGAAGGAGTAGTACCTTATAAATTACTCTTTCCGTCTCACTTTCTTTTTTAGTTTGTCTCACTTCAATCGTCTCATTTCCTTTTTTAGTTTGTCATATCTCGTGAATCATGTTCTATAAAAGCATTGGTCCACCAATATTTATTACACATATGTCACTCCTTAATTCACGTGCAAAAAAGTAAATGAGACGATTGATATGAGATAGGGGGGTAATATAGAAATCATAAAATCTAAAAAAAAATTAAAATCGAAGCTCGATTTGTATTATTACTCATTTTTTGAAGTTAAAAATTAAAAAAATAAATAATCAAGCTTTGATTTTTAGATTTTATAATTTTTATATTAATTTCTAAGGAACTAGAATATAAAATAATTGAAAAATTCGAACAAAATAATGTCAAAGTGATAAAATAAAGAAGGTGCTCACGGGAGGTGCCCATGAAATGGGAGTAGCATATCATTTCTCATAGTAGTAACAAAATCGATTTTTTTTTATTTGATTTTATTTTTTTCACCAATTTCTGAATATTAAAGGACAAATTATTAAAATCTAGCTGAAATTTATTTTCACTAATTGGAAATGATTTTTTAACATTGGGATAATTGTCAAAAAAATACACAATATTTCGTCAAATTCTAGTTTTGCACATGAGCTTTAAAATCTGCACATAAATACATAATCTTTCAATTGTTTGTGAATTCGCACGCGAGGTTGATTTTTGCGGATTTCATTTGATTTTGTGCTAATATGAAAGTCAAATTTGTCAAACGATTAGTGAGATTCTAATCGTCATATATATGAATGATATAATTTTTGACATATCCAATTTCCGACTTCTATCAGTACGAAATCTGACAAAATTAAAAAATAAAAAATAAAATGAAATAAAATAAAATAAAAAATTGACCTCACGTGCAAAATCAAAAACAATTAAAATATTATGTATTTATAATCATATTTTAAAGCTTGCGCATAAAATCAGAATTTGGCAAAAGATTGTGTATTTTAACACAATTTCACTTTAACATTTGACTAAATCAATAACTTAAATGAAAAAAATATTAAAATAATTACAATCTAATTTTAGCGTTGACATCCCTTAATATTTTTTGTGCATGCAAGCTTTGTGGTCTCGTACGGTGGCATAGTGGAGCGATGAATTTGTAATTAGACAATTATGCATATGAATTTCATCAATGAATCTATGTTATCATACGTTCATAGTATATGATTTGGTAGTGATTGCAAATATTTAAAAGAGAACAATAAATTTATTCTCGCTCGTTTAACGTGGAATACTCCTTCTCTCTCATTTATAATTAGGGTTGTCGATCGGTACGGTACCAGTATTCCCGTACCGAAAATTTGGTACCCGGGTACCGAAATACTCAGAATTTTGGGTAACGGTACCGTACCGAAATATTACTTCGGGTACCCGGGTACCGACCGGTACGGTACGGGTATTCCCGAATAACCGAAAAGGTACCGATTTTTTTTTAAAAAAAAAAATTAACTTTTTTTATTTTTTTCCGTTTCATATTGTGTCAACTGTCAAGTTCAAGTGTTCAACAAAAATACAAATTTCAAACTTCCAATACCAATACCAATCTAAATTCATAATTATAAATTCACAATCACATATCCACAGTCCAAATTAAAATCTAAATTAACAATTAGAATTCCAATCTAAAATAACAATTCCAACAATTTGAGTTCCACTCTAAATTCTAGTAAAAACACCAAACATAAATAACTTCAAATTCTTATAAAAATATAAATTAGGTTTAGTAATTTAGTTTTAGAATATATAAATTAAATTTTATAAATAAAATAAATATTTAATTATTTTATAATTAATTTCGGTACCCGGTACGGTACGGGATTCCCGGGTACCAAAAATAATGAAATGGATGGTACCGAGTACCGTACCGGGTACCGAAAAATCGGCACTCGGTACTCGGTACCCGGTTCGGTACCGGTACGGTACCGGGTTTCCCGAAATACCGGTACCGTTTAGGCAGACCTATTTATAATTAGGGGTGGGAATTCGTCAGGTTTCGGGTAGGGACATAAATACCCGAACCTGAGCAGCTTTTTGGATACCAAAAACCCGAAAAATTCGGGTTTAAGTTTGGGTTCGGGTAGTGAGAATTGAAAATTTGGTATCGGGTATACCCGAACCCGAAAAAAAAAAACTTGAAATCCCAAAAACCCGAAATTTATATTTAATTTAATTAATAAAATAATTAAGAAAAAATATTTAAATAAAAAATTAACTTAGCAAGTTAATTCCCCGGACTCTCATTTCTCTTCTTTTTTTTCATTTGATGTTATATCAATTATGCAATTATATACATAATATCTTCATTAACTAGCTATAGGCATTATTTAAAATTGAAAAAAGATATATATATTTGTTTCCATCTAAAATTTTTGGATTTTTTTCGGGTACCCGAGTACCCGAATGGGATACCGGAACGGGTATTTGGATACCCAAAATTATTTTTGGGTTCGGACTCGAGTAGTGAATTTTAAGATTTTCGGGTTTCGGTACCCGAAAAATTCGGGACCGGTACCCGACCCGTTCCGAATTACCATCCCTATTTATAATGTTATAATTTTTTGAATGTTAAGATAACTATTCATGATGAACTTTAATGTGGTTAAAGTATTTATAACATTTTCTACCTACCAAATTATTTTTATTTTTTTTTCTTTTATAAACAACATGAATGCATTATTATTTGAGTTTGGAATCTAAAATCAAATCGAGTAATTAAATTTCTTGCCGTAAATGGGGGAATATGCTTATATATTTACTCATAAATAAAAATGCAGAAATAGCAAACAGAAGAGCAGGGCTAGACCCCATAAATTCAAAACCTAAAGCAGTAGAGTCAGTGTGTGACGGCGGCGTGAAATTATCACCGCTCCTGCCGTACGGCTGACGTGGCACGCCACGGCGTCGTTTGAAACCGGGCCAGCCCGAGTTGAGATGAGAAGGGCTTTTGTTGTTTTCCGATAAGAGCTAGGCGCGAATGGGAGGCGGGGCTATGGCCCGGCCTGTCCATACCTGAAAAGACACAAGTACACTCTGACTCTACTTTGGCTGGAACCTCAAAGTCTACTCTTTTATTTTATTTTATTTTATTTTATTTTATTTTTGTTTGTTTGTTTCTTTTTTTTGTCTTCAAACCAATCACAATCCCTCTGACTGTGGGGCCTACCCACTCTCCCAAAGCTAGACTTTACCTTCGGAAGCATGGGCGGACCCAGAATAAAATCACCGAGGGGGCTAGTCTATAGAAAAAAAATCCTTCGACGTGAAATGAACATAAATTTTTTACGAAACATACACTAATACATAGAAATTTTGTCGACCACCATGGGGAGCCTGCGCTTGCCCCCACGTAAGTCCGCCCCTGTTCGGAAGGGTAGCAACTAACTTCTTCTCCACCATCAACCATCAATTATCGATTCTGTTCTCAAATTATGGCCAAATTAAATAAATTTATCCGTCTACGATAAAAGTGTATGTTCTCTTTCGAAATATATTTTTTAATTATTAAAAAGTTGATATCAAAATAAAATTTAAATCTCGCTCAATTTAATATATTACTACGTATTTGATATATTAAACGTTAAATTTTATCTTAATATTACATCCCGACACATAAAAATGCATGGCGAAAGAATATTCATTTTTTTTTTCATGGATGGAGGTAGTATGATGCAGTGTCAAATTACAAATAATTCAGTTAAAACACGTTATTTTAATTATTAAATTTTTCAAAATCAAGTTTGATGTAAAGCCGGAATTTGAGTGATAGTATCAAAAGTCAAAACAACGTTATTATTGGTAAATTAAATGATTATTGATCAAAATGACGAGATGTTTTTGACCATTTATTTATTAGGTCTCCAATTCTAAAGTTATACTCCCTCCGTCCTCCATTTCTTGACCCATATTATTCGGCACGCCTTTTCAGTGAAACTTAGTACGAGTTTTAAAATATTTTTTCTTTTAAGGGATAGTACGACACTCATAGTACCCCGTAAAAAAAATAATACTTCAAAATTATATTTTAAAATCCGTACTAAGTTTCGATGAAAATGCATGCCGAAAAGTTTTGGGTCAAGAAATGGAGGACGTAGGGAGTATCAAATTCGAGTTTGACAAAAACCGATCTCGAAATAAATTTGGAAAAAAAATGATAGTTTGTGATTTAGAAGAAAATATACAGTTTATGAAAAAAAAAATAGAATTGTCCATAAATTTAAACGATATTTAACCCAATAGAAAATAAATTAGCATTCGAGAAGAATATTTAATGTAATTTATTATTTAAGATATATTCTCACTTGCACTTCAAGATCACTCGAAAAATTGTCAACATAAACTAAAATTTGAGGGTAAAAAAAAATGTGTTATGATTAATTCACAAGACACGCATTTATATGTACATAATCTATATATATAAAGAGGGAATATCCAATTGAAATTCAATTTGAATGGCAATTTTGAAAATAAAATCAACTTCAATGTCAAGATAATATAATCTAAATTTTATTAATTAATTAGTAAAAGACGTTAAAACTCACCCACGTCCACCATAATATCTTCCCACAATTAATGCCAAATTCAACAACTAATTAACTGCCATGTGTTATTAACTTATCTATTTATTTTAGTTAATACAACTGTACAAGATAAAGTATTTTTGTATGCAAAATTCATGCAGTCAATGAATAAATTAATATAAAATCAATATATCTAAAGTATAGTATAAAGTATGAATTTAAAATTTAAAATTAAATTTTTTAATGAAATTTTATAAATAGGAGTATAGTTAATTTTTTATTGTTTTTGTTTTTGAGAATAGTTGATTTTAATGTCTAGAAATGCATATTTAGATTTTAATTATTCATTAAAAGTAAGTAAAACCCACGTACACTGATTAAGATATATAAAATCATTTCACTAACTAAAAACGTAATACAAAGTCACTTCCATTATATTAAAATCACTAATTCTAAAATATAATACCATCTCACTTAATATAAAATTTGCGCCCACTAAATTGCATTCACTCATTGCAATTATAACACATTTAAATATATTTTTATTTAATTTACTAATTTTTTACTATTTTTTAAAAAATAATTTTAATTAAATTTTATAAATTCCAAATTATTGCCGCGCATAGCGCGCAGGGGCGGACCCAGGATAAAATCACCGAGGGGGCTAGTCTATAGAACAAAAATTCTTCGACGTGAAATGAACATAAATTTTTGACGAAATATACACTAATACATAGAAATTTCGTCGACCACCGTGGGGGCTTCAGCCTGCGCTTGCCCCCACGTAGGTCCGCCCCTGATAGCGCGGGTGCAAAACTAGTTTTAAGAAACAACCCGAAATGGAATTAAGAACATAGTTTTTGAAGACGGTGGTGGAAATATTACTTAATGTCAACATATTCATCGTAAAAACGAATGATAAGCACAACTTTCCTTAAATTTTATGAATGCAGAGTATGAAACAAAAATAAAATGCATGTACCATGAATAATAATCCAAGCCGCGGACCTTGATAAAAAGGTTAATATTTAAAATAACAAAAATGGATTTCAATTTTCAACTGTTTTATAAAGTGACTTTACAAGAGAATCGATTAAATTAATAAGAAAAAATTTAAAGCCGAACAAATTTAAGTTGTGCCAAGAAAAAAAGGCAAGCATATATTCCTTCACCTCAATATATATCCACTATCAAAACAGAAAAGATTCATATTCCAATATTAAAGGTTTTTTGGTGGAGTGAATTTTACTAGAATAATTATAATTATAAAGAGATTGATGTGAAAAGAGAATAAAGAGGTTTATTTATTTGTTCCAAAGTAACTAGTCCAATTTGAATGATGTTCATAGGTGCTTACAATTGTGGTGAAGAGCTGATGCCCATTATATAGTGAATATTTGACTTTCTTTTTTTTCGTTTTCTAGAAAACATCAGAAATAAATAAATAAAAAATACTATTATTTGGTGAATATGTGACATTTGGGGAATTTTAAAATATGCCCCCCCCCCCCCCTTTTTTTTTGGTAGGTAGCATTAGCATTTTTCATAATTTTGTGGAAGCCAGTTAAAAAGTTTGCATTAATTGATGTTGTAGTTTAATCTGATATTAAGAGTTGTACAAATTAGATTGGACGTAATATTTATTCGTTGAAATTCGAATCATTGGATAGTTAATTCGAGCCAATAATCAATAAATCGAATTAAAAAAAGTAAAGTTAATTCATAAGGAAAAATTCTGACTAAATTTAACAAAACACATAATTTAGGGTTGTCATGCTACATTAGGAGGCTGTAATTTATTTACACGATCAATTAATGAAAAAATATTTTAATTATAAAATATGTGCGTATACATCAAATTTTTGCAGAAATTTTCTATCTATTTCTCATTTATATTGAGAAACTATAAGAGTATCGGCACTATTCCGGCAGGGAGGGGCTCTCTCCCGAAATCGTCTCCAGCCTTAAGCCCCTCCCCCAGGCTCTCTGTTATTTTTAATTAATTATTTTTTCGATTTTCGATTTGTTTTTGAATTCGTTTTATTTTTGAATTTATTTATTTAATTATTTTTATTTCAAAATAAAAAAAATATATTTTTTGATTTTTTTTATTCAATTGAAACGAAAATACAACAATTCAAAAAAAAAAATTACGACTAAACTAGGCCTACTTCTCGATCAAGCTCCACACTCTAGCCACCATGAGCTGATGTTGCTCCAACTGCTCTGGAGTCATATGTGAGGTATCAGTGGCGAGCATCTTGCTATATGTGCATGCTTGCCGAAAAAAGCCGTTTTTTCTTCTCCAAGACGTCCGCCTTCTTCTTTGCAATGGAAAGGTACGTCTGATTAATTTGGACATTTGTTTGCCAAAACTCTTGTTCGGCACCCTCAGGAACGTCGTCCAAATCAATGCTCGTCTCAGCTTGTTAGGCTTTTCCTTTATTCTTTCTTTCGGCGACAACTTTTTTGTTCCCCATCGGGCGGGGGCGTTCATCAAAATAACCAGCCTCGTCTGCAGCTTCGACGTCCGGATTGCTAGAGTTGGACGACCTGTTGTGCCCTTCATCTTTTTATTTTCACGAAATAAATCGTACTTGGGCAATTTGAGCAGCTCTTCGTAAGCCTTCCCGTATTGGAAAGCTTGTTTTGTTTCCTTCTGATACAGCTCACATGCTTTGTTAAAGACGTCCTTTGAGTCTTCTCCGCTCTTCCAGTTCCTCACACAATCAGCGTAGAAGCCATAAAATCTATTGCATTTGGGCATGATCCGCTGGTAATGCCCCTTCAGCATCTTCTTGTTTCTGGGCTTGTAGCCGATAAGGTGAATTGTGGCGTTGTACCTATCGACGATCTTGCCCCAGAAAATGAGCTCGGTTTGTCGATCGCCAACTCCTGGATCTTGCGAAATGCTAGACCACACTTTGATCAGATGAGTTGACTCCTCCGGACTGTAAGGTACGGCCTTCGTCCGCTCAGTTGGCTCCGGATTTAAGGGAGCAACCGTCAATGCGCTTGCTTTCTTCTTGGACGCCGAAAGAACGTTGGAAACAGATTCGAAGGAGGTCGATAGATTGAGCCCTTGAAAATCCGAAGCCGCACCTTGGCTACCAAAGCCCGGCGGAGTTCGGAATTGATCGAAGACATGGAGACGTCTTGATAACCAGTTGGAGAAAAACCCATCACTCCCTTGGCAGGAGGACTGGCGTAGGCAGCAAAACCCAAGTTGGTAGGCCGCGGCGGCGATGGTGGAGAATCATCGTCGTCTGGGGTATCATCGTTGGGCTGATTGGGGAAAGAACATTGGCCGAAAATGTGAAAAATTGGAGAAATGTAGATGAATTTTGAAGTATGAGAAATGATTTGTGATAGTGTGTATTTATAGGGGGAAAATGGATTTAGCCGTTGCAAGGAGCCGTTGGCCATCAACGGCCAAATTTTTTTTATTTTTTATTTATTAGAAAATCAATAAAAAAAAAAAAAAAAAAAATTGGCCCGGCTGACGTCATAATGACGTCAGCACAGGCTATGCAGGCGAGCGCGAGCTGGGCTCTTGATTGCGCGTCAGGCTCGCCGGGGTAGGGGCTCGCCAGCGCGACCCGGGCTCGAGCCCCCCGGGTCCGACGCGCTGGAGATGCTCTAACACCCATCTCAAAATTACACTATTTCTCATTCATATTTTGATTTTGACAAAATACCCCTCAAATTACAATTTTACATTTTTAATTTTATTGTAACATTTTTAATATCTTACAGTATTTTTGAAAAAAAAAAAAAAGGTGCATTTTTATAAATGAATATTATTCTATATAAATTTTAAGTGGGTCTATTTGTTGAAGAAATGATTATGCTGCATGTGATATAGGACTGCAGATTTTGGCGTAGATAGTGAATATTGGATTGGATGGAAATAAATATATTAAAATTAAATGTCATTTCAATCAGCAAAAAATATTGAAAGAAAAGATAGATTGATAGGTACAGGATTAGGATATGGTGCAAGTGTTATTGATGAACCTGACGACTGCATCTGCATGCAGTAGGAATAGATTGAGATAATTAAACGTTTTCCCATATGTTCTATATTACGTTCATCTCTGTCCTATTTAAATATTTCATATTTTTTTATTAATTTATCTTATGTAATAGTTTATTTTTTTAAATGATAAAAATTTATGTCACAACTAATAGGCCACTTTCACTTTATTGACTTTTTCAGCACGCATTTCCACCGAAACCTAGTATGAGTTTTAAAATATAATTTTGAAGTATTGTTTCTTTTACGGGATACTATAAGTCATTTCTTTTACGGGATACTATAACACTTATAGTATCCCGTAAAAGAAACGATATTTCAAAATTATATTTTAAAACCCGTACTAGGTTTCGGTGGAAATGCATGCCGGAAAAGTCAATAAAGTGAAAGTAGCCTAATAAATGGGATGGAGGTAGTATTATTTTAAATTTTTTTTATCTCTACATACATTGGTCTCTGTGCCAAAAGTAACATAGACTATTTAAGTGAAACAAATGGAGTAACCTAAAAACGCATTAAGAAAAACGGGACGGAATGAGTAATTTTAATTTATATTTTAGAGATCACGGGTTATATATATTTTATATTTAGAAGAAAATATATATATTTTTTTTAAGTGAATAGGAGTAAATATTTTCTATTTGAATATTTAAGAATGATTATAAAACAATAGGCTATTAGTAAAAGATTCTTCAAGCAAAAATACCATCTTATTATCAATCTCGCAAACTGGCAATCACATAAATATTCTAGGAGTTGAATCCAAAAAAAAATTAAAAAAGATTAATTAGTCGTGGCTACATTTTCACATTACAATTTTCACAATTCAAGCAACCACAATGTCCCTTCTCCAAAAGCTTCAACCAGCAGTTCTCCACTGCATCTCAATCTGAAGCCTGCCGTTCTTCGAGTCGATCAGGTGGTACCTCTCGTTGATCCGCTTATTGCTGACAACATCCGATAGATATATATCGACATAGCCCAAAGTTTCCTATAACAAAAAGTGTTCAAGAAACGAACAAAATTAATCGGACCATCATCTGATAGTTTAGATCATATAGAAATAGTCGAGTAACTTTTAGCTCGTTTGGTCATCTAATCCTTCGGATACCCAATCATAATGCATTGTCACCCAAAGTAAATGTTCCTCAAAAGCTAGACATGCATCGGTGAAATAAAACAACGTACCTTGGGATGTAGCAAGCCCATCCTCTTTGAAGTACTGACGACCTCAACATGAATTCTATCATTGGTCGGAGGCTCATCAAGGGTGAATTGGAACTCCTCTTCCCATCTTGGATCTCTATTTTTCTTCACAACCTGCAACAATCATGATATGAATCGATGAATGGCAAGGAAGTTATGTCAACTATGGCAAAAGAAAGTGAAATGTTGAAAGATGGCAAGTGTTCTGTTTCTTGGACTATCTTTTACTAGTGAGGCTACGGGATCACCTTAGTTTTTCGTTCCTCCCCACGGAACAGTAAACGTACTGAAGGATTCGTGTGGTTCTTCCCTTCCAAATCTTGAGCTTCGTGGACTATAATGACCAGCAAGCCACCACCATCAGGAGTTCCTTCCGGAGCCTTCTGCACTGCACCTGTATCGGCATCTTCAATATTGGTCGGCATCTGGTCATCCTTGAAAGGCTTGTAATTCACTTCGACTACAATCTGCCCTCTCGCCTTTTCATTCTGAACATCATCTGGATTCAGATTTTTGAGAAGATCGAGAGTGAGAGTTTTTGGCTCCTCTGGGGTCAGATCTTTTAGTGCGACTACATTCAATCCCATTTTGTCATGTGTCCCTACCTACAAAAAGATTCAAATTCAACTCAATCTTCAATCATATTAATGTAACTACACCAGTTTTAACACACGTCAGCTCATTCTTCTGTTCATTAGTGAGCGAAATGATAAAAGAATAGTACCTGTTCCCAATCAAAGACGTTTAGCTCTAGAACTTGATTTTCGGGGTCCTTCACCACAAATGTGAATTCCTCGTTCCATTCGGGGTTCAGGTTCTTATGCTTTACAGTTGTTTTCTTGGATGGAAGTTTATCCTCTGTGAGGCGTAGCTTGACATAAGGGTCGGATGCACCTAAGAGATCTTTCTTTTTTAGTTTTATAGCTCTGACAACATTTACACTTAGAATTCCAACTGGTTTCTTCATTGCTCTGTTAAAATGAGGAATCAAAATATGATTAGGAATCCTCAAATTTCCTTTAGTTGGATAAATTGGGAATAAAACATTTAAGCTTACTTCGAAGGGTCCATTATCTGAACTTCAAGTCGTTTTGGCCACAAATACATATTTGCCACCTGATCTTTGATAATTTCCTGAAGAAAAAAAAATCTATGACATAAAATCACTAAATAAAATGTAACTTCATAAGGTCTTGCTTTTTTTATCAAAATCTGCAATTCAAAGTTTGCTTTTCAAAGTTCAAACTTTCAAGAAAGTGAATACTTTAGGCAGAAGATGGGGAAAGAACTTCTTAAATTTATGAGAAATTGAACAGTAAAACCATACCTGCACTTTGCTGTAGAGCCCAGGAATGGACATAGCATCAGCACCTAGCAGCTTCACTCCAAAATCAACATGAGGCTACAAGTGGATTAAATAAAATGAATTACATAGACCTACAAATAAATGCACTTTGGTATTCAATTGTTACCAAAATTCTTAAAGAGTGCCAAATTTCATAGCATACAGTCACAATTTCCCACGAAAAACGACATAATTAACTCCATAAACTGTACAAATTTTCTGCAGTTTGTATAAGAGTTCGATACAGCGCAGATCTTTTCCAACTTTGTGCTAAGAATATATCCAATACTCACCTTCTCCATTAGAGAAACATATATATTAGCAAAACAAGGAAAACTTGGCACCAGCGGCTTTAATGTGATTCTTGGACAAGCAAATACTTGCAAGTCCACCACCTGAAACCCTCCAAAAAACGAAGCAAACCACTCAGACATGAAAATTGTTATGCAGACATATTATATATATAGATGTAGATATAGATATAGATATAGATATATTAAAGAAGCTGAGTGTGAGGAATATAAATAGAAAAGGAGAGAGATTAGAAATGGTACCGAGTTGTGACATAACCATTAAAAAAAGGTACCTGGACAGTAGCTCTCAGACCAAATGCTTTTGCAGCAACAAGGATATTGGGGTTAGCTGCCCACTTCAAGCCTAGTTCCATAATCAATTCCTTTTCCTCAGTGTTGTAGACTTTCATTCCTGGCACCATACGGTATATTACACATTTAAAAGCAAGCAATGATGTACTGGATGAAGAAAGATAATGATGGAAGGGCAATCACTAAGAAATCACAAATTTAATTATATTCTTAAGAGCCAATCGATTTCTTTCTTGGCATGATATGGTTGATTACGTGAGGAAAACATGGGGAAGAAGAAAGTATGAGAATAGACACGACAAAAAGAATTTCTTTCAAAAGAAACTCTGATTATTTACATAGGCTCAAAAACACTCTTCCTGTTTTGCCTTAATCGAAAGGGCAAAGAAAACCAAGTCACTGGAATCCTAGTAAAAAGAGATGACTATGTAGACTGCCCAAAAATAACTCAATTTCTAAGTTATGTTAAGTGGTAATTATAGGTCATTAAAGTTTTGGTCCACTGTATGTGGCAGGTAAGATAGCGTGAATAACTCCAGGTATAAGAAGCCAAATTGATATTCTTTTGGTAACCAGAATAAGATTGTCATTGCTCAAAATCTTTTTTTATTGGAGCTAAATTTGTTGCAATATGAACGAAAAGTTTTAGGCATAAATACTATGAGTGCCCTCAGCAAATATCAAGCAAAAACAACTACGGAGTACTTGATAACACAAACACACAATACACCTCGGTTCTCACACAACTGACAGAAATAATAGTTACAGTTCATAATATTCAGGATGACAAAGCAAAATTTACCAAAAATCTTTGTAACTCAAACATCGATGTGCCAGATTAGACGTAGCCATAGGTCAAAAATAAATATAATAGCAAAACCTTGGAAAGTAGGTGGTAGGCAGCCCAACGTTAGTGTATCAAAGTCAACTGAATCAATTTTGTATTTGGGAATTTGCTCAGCTATGATAGGTTCTGCTATTTTCTTTGCCATCTTGCAGATTGCCTGAAGAACTCAGCATGTCAATATTATTCCATCTAAACCAAAAAGTAGACGCCAAAGCACTCTAGAATCTATTAGTTCATCCACCTATATTCTATGAATTTGTAAAGAAACATACCTTATCTAAATAAGGCCACATATATTCAATGAATTTGTTCAGCCAATCAATCTGCAGAGAGATACAATTTGAAATGTGGAACGATGAGCTGCTAGATAGAATTTATTTATTCTACGAATGAAATTTTGCCAGACCATAGTAATTGGAACTCACTCGTTCGTAATCTGGATTTTTAATCCAAAATGGTATCTCCGGAAGTAGCTGTTCAAGGCTTTTAGAATCTTTCTCAAGTAATGGACGTAATTCAGGATCCTGCAGATCGTGCGTTTCGGAAAAAAAAATGTAAATATCTTGTTTGTATCCCTTATTGTGTGGCATATAGAATACATGTGAATACATATGAATGCCACCAAATGCTGACTTCTAGTCTCTAGACACCATCTAAATCAGTTGCATTCTTATTTCTCCATGAAAAGATAGATCTATTTTATGCTTTATAACTCACTATTGATTGATCAAGTATGATTTTCAAGAAAGGAACCTTTAGTAGGGATCACGACTTAAATGAATATCGAGTTCCTTTAACACAGCAGCTTAAATCTTAACTCTCTAATTCGTGTTTATGAAGATGTGGACACAGTTCCTCAGTTTTCTCCAAATCACAATGTGTTTTGTGCTTTCCAATTCTTTCATCATTCATCATGTCTCTTTTTTCAAGATTGAAAAAACCTTACAAAAAGATCAGCTATCAATTCATATGAGACATATTTCCAGCTCAACAGGGTGCTCATGCCGAATGTAATGCCTGATGCTATTTTGTGCACCTTCAACTTGTGTTTCATCAATACAACTATGGTAACTCTTACTTATTCTTTAACGAAAAGACAGATACTTCATTCTTTATGACTCACTCAAAATGAATGAAGTCTACTTTAAATAAAAACAAAAACGGAGCCTGCAAGAAATGATTTCAAGCAAAATCCATTCAAACAAGACAAAATATCAGCGAGGTCTCGAAGGCCCCTTTCAATGCAATATACAGCGCCGTAACTCCGTGCAAAACCTTAAACATCTATCCCTTAGAATTTAGTTCCAAACAACATAACAAGGACAAAAAAAACATCCCCATGTGGGCCGGTTCTTGTCCACAGAATTGCATAGACAGCTGTAGATCCAGATTAACACAAACATTTCCTATCAACTAAGTTTTTTGTTCAATAAATCACTAATGCAGCTAAATTGCAAGTTACCATAGTATCTAATGCAACAAAAACTAAAAGGATTAGAACGCAAGGGATCAATCAACATATACTTCACGAAACTCAATTCCTCAATAAACTACATGCTACCAGAAACAGATACACCAGCATCATTATAAAAGAAAAGGTAAAAAAAGAAAGAAACAAGAAACAGACCTTGACATCAGTTGGTTGAGTGTAGATGAACACAAAGTATCCAATCACAAGCCCAATGCTGATTCCTATTCCGAACCCAAAAACCCCCAAAATCGTGCTTATGATACCCATTTCAAATCCCTCCCAAAATCCAAAACCACTCCAACAATTTCTGTATCAAGAATTTGAAGATATGAATCAATCAAGAAAAGGGCTCCTCGATTCCCATACCAAGAGATCAATCAAGTTCAAGAAAAAGGGATTCAAATTCAAGAACCGCTCACGATCCTTCTCCAAGAGAAAAAGGGGCGAAAATAAACAAGAAACGGAATCAATCTACATCACTGAGAGGGGGCAAACAAGGCAAGAAAGAGTGAAGAAGACAAAGGGGGTTGGGAAAAAAGTGAGGGAAAACTCACGTCCCAAGCAGATTAGATGAGACGATTCTAAAGGCGAGGAATTAAAGAAATATTAATGGCGGGGGCAAATATCTTCCCCATAGCATTCAACGACCCTATTTTTGGATCCACATGTAACGGCTCCTCGCAAGAGAATGGAGCGCGTGGGGCGCGTGTGGTTGTCGGCAGCCATGGGGTAACGTCTTGCGCCGGCCCCCCCATGCGTTGGAAGTTTGGATTCTACCAAAAAAAGAAAATAAAAAAAAGGTTTAATCTTATTGGATATAAATGGGGCCTATTGAATCATATTATTGCTTAATCAGGATTCTTATGATTCTGTCCGAACCGATATTACCATTTTGCCCCCAAATTATAAGGAAAGGCTAGTCCCTTTCACTCCTTAAATAGACACTACCTCGAATTACAGTGGGCCAAGCGAATTTGTTTTGGGCTGGCCAATAAAATTCAGGCCCGACCCGATCCATTTTCAGGGTGGGCCGTTAGTACAGTTAGCTTGGGCTGAATCATTTTGTATTATTATTATTATTATTATTATTATTATTATTATTATTATTATTATTATTATTATTATTATTGACACTGGTTTTAAAAGCAATAAAGTGGAAACCAATTTGAATTTTCAAAATGGTATCATCAATATTTTTCGATTAAGATAAAATAAAATTAAAAATTGACCATCATTTTAATTGGAAGCAACAAAGCAACATGAAAATTGCACTAGGCAACTGACTTATAATAAAGCCAACTCGAAAAAAGAAAAAACATATATGGAAAATAAAATAAAAGACTAACTAATCATAAGTATTAATGCAAGCAATTGCCAGTGCGTATTATCTGATCATTAATTTAAATCAACTAATAAAAATAAAATAAAAAATCCAATTATATGCATCATGTATTGTCTGCTACTGACCAAACAAGAGGCAAACAATTAATTATGATTAATAAATAATTAGAAGAGTTGACAAGATGCGAAATATCTGTTCAAATTTGTTATTTGATTTTGGTTTAGTAGGGGACATTATTACTTAATTAATTATATATATTAATTATGATTAATTAAAATAGGTGGTGATGTATCATGCACCGACCACAAATAAATATTGCTACTATGACCGAAGAAGCTTCCTAATAAGATCTTTAGAAATTTATTGGGATGGATTATTTTAATTTTTTAGCACTATTTTTTTTAATATTAATTATGTAATTTATAAAGTGTTGGCGCATTTTTGTCAATCTCAACTCCTTTGTATCTCATAAAGTAACCATGCATCCACTAATTAAATACGAATATGAAATGACAATTTTAACCCCTAGAGCTTGTAAAGTCATATGCACACATGTTTTGATTTTTCTTTTTCTTCATTGCTAAGTCTTCATCAATACACTCATAATAGTATATATTAAAAGTAAATTTTGAGATTGATTTGCAATAATTAAACGCTAAAATAATAATTTCACATGGATGTGGTCTACAATACGAAAAGATGCATGGAAGTAATAATAAAATATTCCCCATAAAAGTAAATAATTAACTAATTAAGAAATCAAATCGAGATTGTATGGAGTCCATTTTTGGCTAGCCATGGAATTTTATAACAATTTTCATGTCAGTCAAGAATAGATTTACTTCTTTTTTACTGCAACAAAGATTTTTTTTTTTTCCCCTAAAAAAAAAGATTTCTTTCTGTTATTAAACTACAAAATCTACAATTTAAAGCATAAATTAGTTGTTAAATATAGATAGCTTTGAAATAAATAATAACTGGAATTAAAATAACAATTATTCTATAAAAAAAAAATCAAAAAATCAAGTGTAGAAGCACAACACACTTCCTTATTCATTGTCATCACGCAAATAGCTAATTGTTCCTCCCAAATAATAACTAAAAACCATAATTTTATTACTTTGTTAATTTATTTTTTTGAAAATAATTTATTATTGTGGCTGCACATTGCATAGCGTACTTTAGAGGGCAGGAAAATAAACTTTCGACACCCTCTCCTACAGGGAAAAAGAATCCAAGTCATTGTCAAAATTATTTAATATAGAGATCTTTCTTATTTAAATTTTAATTAATTGCATTCATGCAGCTTTGAATTTTCCCTAGCCTTGATTGGCTGAATTTATGCTCTCTTAACATATTCATGCTTCTCAATTATACTATACCCGCGTATGCATTCAAAGAGGCTAAGCAATTAGAAAAAATATATAATTAGATAACTTTACGAGTAAATCCCAAATTAAGATGATCCTTTTTTAGAAATTACATACTCATTCTTATATATACACACACACACTTAAAGTCGATTCGACCCACACATTTATTGACAAGAGATGACGAATCATCTTACTAATTGAGTCCTATCTTGTCGGTAGATTATGATTACCTTTAGTTTAGATATAATGCATGCATGATTACTAATTTTCATTTTGAAATGCTATCGTGTTTTCTAGGCGAGTTCAGAATATTTTTAATGCATTAAAACATTGTCTTCTTAGTATGGATTCTCAATTGCTCACAGCTCACATACTCATACACTCAAAATGATTCGAAATAACTTGAGTCGCTGACTTATTAGTCGAATAACAATTATCTTAACAACTTAGTTGACATGACTCGAATTCCCGACTATTGATTCAAAACGAGATTGATTTAGGGTTATTTACAAACAATCTACTCCGTACCAATTATCAACGCTCTCTCTTTCCATTATTGTACCATGGATTTACATAACCAATGTTTGACTTCCAAACTCGTAAATACCACGAGAAACGGCAACCTAATTTTATATTGAATATTAAAACAATTTATTTCCTCTTTACCTTTTTCATACTTGTTTTTTTTTTTACTTTGCTGCCTAACCCAAATCCCCTCCACGTGAGGGCGCCAAGAAACGTGTAGGGCCACGATCTCATCCCACGTCGCTTTCCCAACAATTCGAGGAACCCGAGGAGGCGAGGACAACGATCGATCAACGGCCTCCTCTCTTAATCCAACGGCCACCACGCTTTCGGCGGCTGCCGCCCTACATGTTTTAATATCTAAAATAATAAAATCCAATATAAATAAATTAAAAAAAAAAAATCGTCGCAAAATCGGAAATCTTGCATCAGCCGACCGTCTACTGTTGTCGGTAAATTAGGAATTAAAACATTTATATCAATTAATTAATTTATACCTAAATAAAAATAATTAAACTAAAGTAGCCGTTGGGGGATTGTGGCTTCTATATAATGAGCATCTTCCTTATGAGCTTCAAGAATGTTCTTTGCAGATAACTTTCTCTCTCTATTTACCTATTTTTACATGATTTGGTAGCAATTAATTTAGCTAGAGAATTTATTTTTATTCTGGATTTTCGTTTTATTTATTTTATTTCCTATCTTGATCTTCATACTTCTATTTTTCTTGTAATATATATATAGGTATAGATATTTATAATTTGATTATAGTTTGTAGCGAATTACATAAGGCTTCCGATCCTATTTTTTTATTGAGATCATTGCCTATATAATTTTCTTGAATTAATTTATCCTTTTTTATTTTAATTATTTTGATGGAGGCCAAAAAATTTCATCAAAATTTAATATTTTCGAACTCCTCTTCTTCTCATTTCAACTCGACTGGCCTTCTGCAGCCGCCGCCGCCGCCGTTTCTCTCTCAATCCTACCCTCCGTACACGCTCCATAAATCATCACAACCGCCTCTGCTCCCACTCCCCGCCGCCGCCCTACGGCGGAGCGCCTCCGTTGCAAACAAGAAAGTAGGTGGCAACCCCAGTAGGGCAAGAGACCCTCCCCTCGCCTCCAAGAAGTCGAGATCTCCCAAAAAAGAAGACAAGAAGTCGCCGGAAAAATCCAACGGTGCGAGGAAGCGTGAGAACGGCGGTGGCTTGAGGTCGGTGGTGGTGGTGGAGCAGCTCGACATTTTTTCCGGTTCGGCCGCGTTCGCCATCTCTCCGCCGCCGAGCAGCCTGCCCCTGCCTACTTTCCCGATGAGGCCGAAGCTCAGCTGCATGGCGGAGGCTGCCGCCGGCGTAGATGCCGGCGCCACCGACGATCTGCGGCGACTTCTTCGCCTGCGGTGAATACTATGCGTACCGCTCAGCTTATTTCTGAATAGAGTCGTGGAATTAAGCTCGAGTTGGTGTGGTGTTCACTCTCTCTCTCTCTAAAAAAAAAGTACTCATCAGTCCCGTTTTTCTTAACACGTCTAAAAAAAACTGAGACGGAGGGAGTAAAAAATATATGAAATGGATAATTGTGAGCATCCCATTAGTTTTATGGAATGGGGTGCAAAACAATAGTTCTTCATTTGTAATTTAGGTGTAGGAAAAGATTTACAAAAATGTCTCTTTCTTTCTTTAACTTCTCTCTCCAATTTAGGCTTAGATCGAGCTCATGTAATTTGCTTTTAATGGATGAACATGTAAATTATTTTATCATGGTTTGCATTTTCTTTTTTCTTTAAATCTTTTTCCGCATATATGATTGTTCTTATTTCGAACAAGTTTATTTCTTTGGTTCCTATTTTTTATATATGTGATATTCTTTTTTCATTTCGAGAAAACTATTCAATATATCATAAATATGGCTTGAGCTGTCAGAAATCCGTTATCGATCCGGACCCATTAGGTTCAGTCGAATCTTCTGGAAATTATTCTACGTGTTCCAATAAATTTCTCTTATTTGAAATTAATTAGTTTGGTAAAATACTTGTTCGGGTTTACTAGTAAAATTTGTGAAGATAAAATAGTTAAATTTTTTAGTAAGATGATACTCCATCCACTTTTATTATTATTATTATTATTATTATTATTATTATTATTATTATTATTATTATTATTATTATTATTATTATTATTATTATTATTATTATTAATTTATTAATTTATTTATTATTATTTTTTCCAAAGAAAGTGAAATTCCTTATCATTTCTACATTATCTAATCAACTATTGCATTGCATTGAAAAATGGAAAAAAAAAAAAAACCAATCAGTAATAATAACATGGGAAAATATTTTAGTTCAATAGTATAATTTTTGCATTAAATTGTAAAATAAAACACTTATTGGAGAACACAATTTTTGACAAGTCACGGCGCTTATTCGAAGTCGCATGGAGTAGAATTTATGCTCGGTAATTAGTTTGTGAACTAACACGTTAAATGGTTTGCTTTCTAATTAATACTCCGTCCGTCCATCATGAGTGCAATGCGATATGCGAGGTCTGTGCATGACACAAATTTCTATGAGCTCATTATTTATTTAGACAATCAACCATATTGTTAATTAGTGGGTCATGATTAGAAAATTGATTATAGTCAAGGAGTTTGTATTAACTAACAAATACTGAACTTATAGAAATCAATGCCATGAATCCCAGCATCGGACTCTTGGTGAACGGAGGGAGTATTAAGTTGTTTTTTAAGATTGAAGCTTGAACTGAGTGCATAGAGTAACTAATTGAACATTTTTGTTTTCGGTCCGTTTACAAAAATTATTGCACTCTTAATTTTAAACCTTGTTCAATCACTTTATTTACATAAAAATCATATATGTCTCACAAAATTTACCTACAACTCTTAATTTTTAATATCAACGTATCCTTTATCAAAAGAAAAATGTGGATCCTTTTTTCCACTAAAACAACAATCACAAAATATTTCTTATAACTCGTGCCTTAATTTTTATGAACAGATGGAGTATATGATATTAAAATTAACATACATTTCAGCTTTAAATATTGATTCAAAAAAATAAATATCATTAGATTTTGATAATGGTCATGAATATTATGAGACGTCATGATATGAAAATGTTAACGTGACCGGGCTTAAGTCCATCTCACCGATTCAGACCGGACGGGTGGGCTAAAAACCAGCCCAAAACTTAGAAAAGAAACCCATACAAATACAATCAATCTCTTTTGTTTTATGTGCATGCCACGTGTTCCTTTTATTTTATTGAGTTTCCACACAATATTGTGTGCAGTTGAAATTTTGATTTTTGTTTAATTAAATCAAATCATTTTCTAAACTCATAACCGATTCAAATTAATTCAGAGTGTAGTCAAATTGAGTCTAGTTGTGTTGATTATTGAAAATAATTTATGATTTTAGTGATAAAAAATAAAATTAACGAGTAGGGAACAGGTACGTGCGTGCATGACGTGATATTGTTACCCCGGCGCTGCTAACATGCGCCAGGGGCATAACCGTCATTTTAAGACGCTGGGGGACCACCTTTTCTCTCTCTTGACGCCAGTGTTGCAGTGCGTGAAGTGCCATTTATACTGATACCCAGTTCAAATCCATGGCCATTCTCTACTTCATTTTTCCGTTTCCTATCCTTTCTTCTCCAGCATAGAATCGAATTCTGGTGATTCTTCGCAGCTGATCTTCTCTTTCATCCGTTTTTTTTTTTTTTTCTGTTTTCAACTTCTCGCGAAGGCTTGAAATCGCACGCATTCAAGAAATCCTCTTCAGTTTGTGTGTTTCTTCTCGTAGTTTTCACGGAAAGGTATAATCTTTCGATCTTAGAATTTTGTGTTCGGATCCAACTCCAGGAACCGCATTTTTCCCCCATGAAAGAAAACGGAGTTAGTCGTGCGCTTTTACATGTTTTTTTCCCTTCAGAAACTAGCTAGCTAGGGCTTTCTGCATGTTTACGCTTAGATCCTAAAATTTTCGAAGTTTTTTTGTCTCTGCATCGAAAAATGGATTCTTGATCCCACCGTCTATGGATCTTCGAGTTCATTCCGCTGCAGTTTTCCGTTACGAAATCTCTCTCTCTCGTGGTTTTTTCGTTCATTGTTTAGAAGTAGATATTTTTGAAGTTCTTAAATCTCCTCTTCATCTGGAAAAATCGCCTCCTTGAAGATGAATAATATTAATAATGACAATAATCCTGCAATTAGTTAAATTTTATTTCATTTTTTTGGTGTTCAGTTCATGTGCGAGTTCGGATTTTCTTTTGGTTATGATTTGAAAGTGTGAGGCACAAAAAAACAAATCTTCATGTTTCAGATTTTCCAGGGTTTGCAGCTTTATGGTTTTTCTCTTCACTGTAGGTGTGTGTGATACGTGCTGCATGGAGTGTTTATAGGGCACATAATTAATGCCCCCGATTCGTTGTCTGCTACAGTTTCTATAAGAGTAGTATGAACACTCTGATTGCAGCCGCAGCATTTAATTGTTTGCTATTTACGGAAAATGTTGTCTTTATCATTTCTCCAAACCCTAAATTGCCAACTTTTGTTCATTCTTCCTTAGTAAAGACAATTTCTTTTCTCACCAACAACTTATGATTATACTGTATTGTATTTCTTCTGTTTCTTGATCTAAGCTGGTTTTTCAGCTGAATCTTGACAGATAATGGTGATCGAAACCTACTACAGAAAGCGCTCGAAGAAAGCCCATCAGCCTCGCATGGTTCTCTCTCTCTCTCTCTCTCTCTCACACACACACACACACACACACACACAAACCACAGTCACTCACTCTCTCTCTCTCTCCAACCTGTCAATTCTCAGAGCATCAGAAAATGGCGCTTTCTGTCTGTTATTTGTGTCTACTCACGCGCTCTCAAAATTAGTAGTAATCTTTTTGAAATTGGAATTGAATAAGCGTGTGTACTCTGCATGTGTGCGCCTGTTGTCACTGTTAATGAGATTACACAAAATGATGGCCAAATCTTTTTTTCTTTTTCATGATGATGAGTCTTGCTAAACACATGAGCTGCATACCAAACATGGACTTGACAATTTCAAATTCTCAAATTATTCTTTTTTTCCCTAAAAACATGAGCTTATTGTTATCATTTGTTTTCTCTTTTGATGCTGTGATTAATCAATAGGGTGTGTAAACTACAGAATCACGACAAGAAAAAGGACTAACCATTAATTCTGATACAGGAAATGGATCAGCCGGTGGAAGGCAGCGTTGCTGCGGCAGAGGCGCTGCAGTTACCTCGCTCTACCTTACTGCTTCAAGGTACGTACCCAGTACTATATATGGTTATGTGTTTTTCCATGTCTATTCCCCACATATATCTGCACTTCACAGAATAAACATGTTTCTTCAAGCTAATCACTCAACTATTCGGTATTGACTGATTAATATGTTTGTAAAAAAATATAAGTCTGATCCATAAATATGCAGATGGCGAATTCTTGATTCCGAATGATGGAGTTGAATCCTTGCCCCAGATGCAAGCAAATATCAAAGAGGGTTTTCTTTACGAGATCGATCACACTCATTTACCCCCAAGAACGCCAACTCAGCTCCGCTCCATTCGAGTTGCCATGGCAAGAACCTAAATTTCACCAAAAGTTTACTCCCACAAAACAGTTATCATTATTCATATATTTGTTTCTGTTTCAACTAATTATTACTTAACGAGCTAGTAATGTTTTTGAACTCTAAGGTATGTGAGAAGACGGAGCTGAATGTCGCAGTGAGGTTTCCAAGCATGGAGTCTCTAAGAGCATTCTTCAACTACAGCTCAAGAGAGTCGCACCCAGCTTTAGATGAGAAGTTTGTAATGGGGTTAGCTCTGGCGTCGAGAGTGCTGGTTAGGACAGTGGCGGCTGAGGTTTTCTCGGAGCAGAAGAGTTTGCTAGCTTTTTGGTTGATTGGTTCTTGCCGTGTTGGAAATAGGAAAGGGAGTGGTTTTCTGTCTGAAGCTCTCAAGGGAAGTGGGATGGTGACGTGGGGGATAAGAAGGCAAGTTAAATATTTGGGTAGGCACAAGGAGAATGATGGGAGTGATGTTTTTAATGGCCAGAACTCGTCTTCGAGCTTTGTGAATGGAGTTGAGGAATCCCAGATGGGATTAGAAGCTACTTGTGATGATGAAAAAGGTAATGGTGGTGAGAGAGATGAAGATATTGAAAATGGTGATGATCAAGAAAATGCAGAACAGGAAGAGGAGGAGGAGGAGGAGGAAGAAGAAGATGATGAAGAAGAAGAGGAGGAAGATGTGAAGATTAATGTTAAGAAGACTAATGAGAACTTGAAAAGAAAGCGTTACTCTTTCAGAAATTTGAGTGTAAGGAATCTAAAGAAACCAAAGGTTGAGAACAAAAAGCAAAAGCAAAAGCAAACGCAGAAGAAGAATCAGATCAAGAAATATAAGGGCAGTAAGAGATCAAGGGAATTGTCCATTATAAGAGATCCAAAAGATCGTTGGTCTTCTGAAAGGTATATATGTTTTATTTATATCTGGTAGCTGTTTCTACTTCTTTAATTTGGTAGTTTTATTGATGAAATCAAGTAAATGTGAAGGTACAAGCTTGCTGAGAAGAATCTTTTGGAGGTGATGAAATCAAAGGGAGCAACAGCTGAAAAACCCATCTTGAGGCCTCAGTTGAGAGCAGAAGCAAGAAAGAGGATAGGCGACACGGGGCTCCTCGATCATCTTCTCAAGCACATGGCCGGAAAACTTGCTCCGGGCGGCCAAGAGAGGTTCCGGCGGCGGCACAACCCCGACGGAGCAATGGAGTATTGGTTGGAAAGTGCTCTTCTTGTTAACATAAGGAAGGATGCTGGGGTCACTGACCCTTATTGGGTCCCACCACCTGGTTGGAAACCTGGTGATTCCCCTACTCAGGACCCTATTTGTGCTAGAGAGTTGAAGCAGCTTAAGGATGATGTTTCAAAAATAAAAAGGTGGGAAATGTTACCTTATTGTTTGTTGGGGCAGATAATCTTTTTTTGCTCTTGTTGTGTGAAATAACATTTAATTTCTTGGCAGAAATTTGGAATTATTGGTAACTAGGAGGCAATTGGAGGAGGAAGTTGGGATGTTGAGGAGGTGATACATCTATCCTATATATAACAGTGAATGAAACTAATGCAGTTTAGATTTGCTTGTGGCTTAAAATTACTGATTTTGATTAATGTGACTGTAGGGAGATTGATGAAATTTCTTCCAAAAGAACTCAAGCAATCACAGTAGAATCAAGCCGTTGTGACATAAGTCAAAAGCTGGATCAGCTTGCTGCTTCATTTGAATCCTCAAAACGTGATTTTGGATATGTACATGTTTCAGTGGTATAGTTAATGGATACCTATACATCAATCTTTCAACATTGATCACTAAATTTATATTATTTGAAAGCAGTGCTGAATTTTTCATTGATGTTTTGGCTTTTTCAGGAAAAGTACAAGGAACAATTGGTGACCATCTCTGAATTTGTGAAAGAAATAGAGGTATGTATTAAATATTGAAAGACACATAAATGCTTTGATACACCATTTAAGTTATAGATGAGTTGAAGCTTCAAATTAGGATCACAATTTATTGCCCTAGTTTGATTTGTCAAAATGTTGTTATTATACATGCCAACTAGTGGACTGAATAGCATCTTTGGCATTTGCTTCTTCTGTGATACACTATTAGACTTCTTGGTTTTCATCATAGCATTAATTAATCCCATTTACTATATGAGGAATTCAGACTGCTTTATACAAACTTGGAAATCTTTGAAACAGGGAAAAATAGAAAAGCTAGCTCCCAATATGGCAGAAACAGCAAACACATCCTCTTCATTAATGCTAGCAACAGATGCTCATCTGATGAGAGAGAAAACAGCAGTTGAGAGAGAGACAAAGGGCAACAAACAGCAAGTACAATATGCATTAACTGCAGCTGAGGGAAAAGCATTAAAACTGGAGCAAAAAGCAGCAAAGATTGAAAGGCTAAAGAGTGGCTTCAGAATCTGCAAACCACAGGGCACTTTCCTGTGGCCAAACATGGTCAAAGAAACCAGCAACAGCAGCAGCATTGATAACTCCACCAGTTTCTTGCAGGTTCAAGTTGAGGTTCCCACCCCTCCTTCAGTTTCCTCCTCCTCTCTGCCACCTCAGCTCCCGTACGGCGGAGGCGCCGCCCCCCACTATCATCAGTACCAACCACCACCACCACCACCACCACCACCACCACCATCCATAGTCAAGCCCTTGGCTGAAAAGCGTGCAGTCACTGTCAAAGTCTCCACCACAAACACCTCTCCTTTAGTCAATCTAAATGATATCCCAATCAACCTTGATGATACCAACCCACCAGTAAGCATTATATATTTCTCTGCTATCTTTCTTGAATTTTATAGAGTAATGTGACATGCATGAAATTCTTCATATATTTATTTAATACTTTTTTTTTTTGATAGTACAAGCTTGGTGCAAAAAGATTGGGATGGGAAAGTGGTGATGAAAGCTGGTTGGCGCTGTGTGCTACGCCCAAGTCTGGCTCTGATGATTCCAGCCATGGTTGATTAACTTCACTGACTTCATAGTATGATTTTTACTGAAGAGATAATTTTTATTTTTTTAATGTCGAAGTAAAACTTTATGCTTATGCTGCATGCATGGTTGTTGAGAGCGGGCTTTTATGTTCTGCCATTAGGCATTGATTGGGCCTTTAATTTCATATACTTTAGCACTTGAAATTCTGGGAGATTTATAAATATGTTGGTAATGATGGATGCTATATTTTTGCAGGAATGTTATGATGATACTTATCATTTTTATTCGCCTTTTATTAGAAAATAAACATGCCTTGATATTATTTGCATGCAACTCTTATATTTTACTATGTAATTAACTAGAAATGAAAGTTTAAGATTTATAGGAAGTGAAGAGCGAAATCAGGTTGGAATGGAATGTTGATATGTTAATATGGGACATAATCTAGAATAGCCACTTATCTTAGTGAAAATTAAATAGTAGCCACTAACATAAAAATATATAAATTATAGCCATTTTCGATATGCTGAGACAAAATTACCCTTATAATTTAATTCAGAGTATTTTATAACACAACAAAAAAAAAAATAGAAATGACAAAATTTCAATCGCACAAAATAGGAAAAATTGGAACTGCCATCAAATCTATTCAGCCACCTCTGCCGCCCTTTGTCGGGAAATAGATCTGCCACCATTCGTGCCCACGTCACGGCTGATTGAGTCGGATTGTCTACAGAACAAGACAACATCTCCACCGGTTGTTTTGCACAATCGAGTCGCCGGCCCTGCCCAAATGCAGGAGACAGTATCACGCCGCCATTCTGCATTCGACGGCCATTTTTGCCGCCATAGTTTAGGAGAAGACCGCCACTCGCCATAATGTCAGAAGGTATGTCTGATTTCCGGCAGTGAAGAAGAAATTCCAGTGGACCATGCACGATCTGCGCTTAAACAAATCTAGGACTCGATTCAAATTTGAAATGTTAGACTCAATCGAGTCACTTCGTGTGCGATCGAGCAGTAACAACTCGATTGAGAATCATGTTGCTCTTTTGAGCTCGAGCCGGATAAATTGAAATGGAAACTTCGCAAGTATGGGCTCGATCAAGCAGCCGTGGTCTCGATCGAGCATCAATGGGTTCGATCGAGCCCATAAAGTCCGGTCGATACTGACATTCAAACTTAACACAATTAGGACTCGATTGAACTATTAGGAGATCGATCGAGCGACTATTAGTTCAATTGGGGCTTGATCCGGTCTTCTCTGATCAAGTCCAAACCGCAAAAACACTGTAAATAAAAAATGAAATTAAAAAAAAAAAGAAAAAGAAAGGGAAAGAAGAAGCAGCGGCTGCGCATAAAGAAAGGGAAAAAGAGAGAAGAAGAGAAGTGGTGGGTGCATAGGAATGGGCAATAGAAATTAGAAGGAAAGAAAAAGAGGAAAAAAAACAAAAACAAAAAGAGAGAGAAAAGAAGAACAAGAGCGTGCGATGGTGCGAGGGAACTTAGGGAGAAGGTGGAGAAGAGAGAGATAAGTGATGGGGGGCCGGGAGGGGTAGTTTCTAGGTTTTATCTCTTAATTAAATAAGTAGAAAATTAAAGATTTAGGGTAATTTTGTCTCTTTATATTGAAAGTGGTTAGATTTTATATATTATTAAGTTAGTGGCTATAATTTTTTTTTTTTTATCTTAAATGGCTATTTCAAACCATTATCACTAATGATAATGCAAATATATGTATTTTCACAAATAGTATTTCTTACATGCCATGCAAAAAAGAAGCACTACCTCCGTTCTTTTAAAGTTGTTACACTTTTTTCAACAATTTTTTTAAACATTTTCGAGCGTCTTAATAATGAGTTTTAAAATAAATTTTTAAAGATTTTTTTCTTTTACGGGATACTACAACACTAAGAAATTACAGTTGTTGTCTTCTTTTATTGGATCTTAGTAATAGTAACCAATTGGGTATCACTCGATATAGTATGGGAATTCAATAAATTAAAGTTCCCAAGCTAAGCACCATTTGGAAAACTGGGCCCACTAAAGTTTTTAATTGCTCTGGGCCTTGTAGCCCAACAGGCTATAGGCTAATGGGCTCTTGCAATTTTATTTTATTGTATTATTGTTTAAGGTTGTTGCAAATTTAGCAAAAAGCCACTATATTGGCCAAGAGTCAAAATTACTCAAATGGTATCCTCAACTAAAAAAATAAATATATAATTCTTAAATGGTAAAAAGGCATAAGTATATTACTACTCTACTATAAAATAACTCTTTATAAATGAGACGGAGATAGTACTTTTTTAGCAATATAATAGTTTATTGTTTAAAAATGAAATTATAAATCTTATAGATTCGACTCTTGCTTGACCCGATGGGGCTAGTCCGAATATAGACGAGTTTGAACTGCTAAATTAGAGGTTTGTCTAACCACCCGAAATGGCATCAAGCCAAGTGGGCTTGCACCGGTTTGATCAACCCAATCGAGATTAGCACTTTCATGGGCTTTTGTTACAGATAGTGGCGGAGCTAGAAAAAGTCACAATAGATGATGAATTTCATTAAATTTCATATTTGAAATTAAAAAAAACATTTATTATATGATTTTGTTTTGTGACGTGGATTTTTTCACTATAATATACATAAAATGACAATATTTCCACTAAATATTGTTCCATACCAATTGATGAATTTGTATTTATATCAATAATTCATAATTTGGTAGAAGATGTGAATTTGGACCACTAAGTGGTCTACCATATCTCAAACGTCCTAGATGCTATAAATTTTAAGCATAGGCCGTCTAAAAAGGGCTATAGCCAATGGAATCTCATCAAGATAATCAATTATCTAAAATATAAAAAATAAATAAAAATTGGGATAGCATAATTTGGAATTTATAGAAGTAGGTAAGAGGGTTGGTGACCCGATGCACATGGGGCTTTGGATTTAAGCTTCATTCCATGTGCTCACTTCATCAATTGAAGAATTAGGAACTTTTAAAAGTACAATTTTCTCCTACTAAAATTTTGCTCTTTTACATTAATGTAATCCCTACATCCCATTTAAATAAGCATGTTTTTCTAATCGAACCGTTTTACACGAATTTGGCTTGTTTCTTAAAAGGGAAAGAGAATTATCCATTACTAATCATCACATCATCCACTTATTTCTCAGCACGTATTTTAATATAATTTAAATTCTACAAGTTTAAACTATCATAACTTGCTCATTTATTCTCTAATTTTTTTGATTTTTATACCAAATTAAAGGTATTGATACGATCTTTCATTTAAGATCAAACATCAATATATTTTTATAGATCTATGATACTATAGTTTTAAAACAATGAAATTTGCATTAAATATTAAATACTACACTTTATCTTTATACACTCTCCTAAAATCTCAGTGCCGAAAAGAAATAAGCCAGTTTAAATGAGACGGATGAAGTAACTGTTCCTCGTAAATTCTCCTTTTCAAGTTTTTAGGATTCAAATTTTAAATGGCTAACGTTCTAATTTATTGTATTATTTTAATACAAATTGTAAAATTGATATTGTTTGCATCCACAAAATTCGGACATATTGTACTACCTACATCCCATATAGTTAGTCCATTTTGTTTTATTGTCTTTTTCGGCACGCGTTTCCACCGATACCTAGTACGAGTTTTAAAATATAATTTTAAAGTATTATTTTTTTTACGGGATACTATGACCGGAAAAGTCAATAAAGCAAAGTGAACTAACTATATGAGATGGATGTAGTATTTTACTATGTAAGTGAGATACAAACTTTACTTTAACATCCACTCGGTACAAAAATGTTAAAATCCGTAATTGAAAAGTGAACGAAGTATTCTGTAGTAAATACTACCTCCATCCCATATAGTTAGTCCAGTTTGTTTTATTAACTTTTTCGGCACGTATTTCCACTGAAACCTAGTACGAGTTTTAAAATATAATTTTAAATATATTTTTTTTTACGGGATACTTTGACACTCATAGTATCTCGTAAAAAAAAAATACTTCAAAATTATATTTTAAAACTCGTACTAAATTTCGGTGGAAACACGTGCCGGAAAAGTCAATGAAGCAAACTTGACTAACTATATGAGGTGGAAGTAGTATTTTAATAATTGCAATGAAAGATTCAAATTGCAATGAAAAGTCATCATTATTTCAACTTTCTCCTCACAAGAAAAAGAAAAGAAAAAAAAAAAAGAAAAAAAAAAAAAGGAAATTGAAGAAAGATGCTCCACCCCACAGGCACCACGGCACCACCCCCAATCTAAGAAAACGATTGATGTGAGCCTAAAAAGCTGTCATAAAGTCATACCCTTTTTGCCAGCAAACTACAAGCATTGTAGTTCTGTCTACTACCACCTTCAATTGATGTGAGATTCTTTATTTTTTTTTGGAAATTCTTCATTTTTGGCTTTGAGAAAAGGAGGAAAGAATTGAGCATCTTCTTGAGCTGGGAAAGTAGAGTGGTGGAATTTAAAAATGAGTGCAACGAGATTCATTAAGTGTGTGACTGTGGGTGATGGAGCTGTTGGGAAAACTTGCATGTTGATTTCTTACACCAGCAACACATTCCCTACGGTCGGTTTATTTTCTTCCTCTTCTTATTTTTTATGAAGTAATCAACAATTTCTTTGGAGGGTTTTGTTCAAGATTACATCTTTTGGTCATAATTCTTGGTTATTTCACTTTTTTTTTTTTTTTTTTTCGTTGTGTAAATTGTCAGCATTTTCATCTTTCTTCCCTTATTGATGATTCCTTCTTGTCTTGCTTATAATTAAATGAGGAAATAGCCATTTTTGCATTGTGGAATTTGAAATGTAATGAGCATATGTTGTGCCCAATTCTGTTGAAAGCAATGAGTATATTTTGCCTTTTATTTTGTTGTGGATAGACTATCATTTGAAAGTATGTGTTTATTGGTTACATTGAATGTCTCAAGCTGATTCTTTCTTGAGTTCTTCAGTCCTTTTCTGCAAGTATATTTGTGAAATGAACTGCTGTTGCTTTGCCCAATGGAGCTTTGTAGCATGTTTTCTTTGTTTTTGCTAATGCTTAATTGCTTACTGGATATTGTGATTCTGATTAAGTAACTACTCCAACACCAATGTAGACCTCCAAATTTTTATATACACACTTGAATTTCTCATCCCGATTTCGCCTCGTGATGCAGGATTATGTTCCAACTGTTTTTGATAACTTCAGTGCTAATGTAGTTGTGGATGGTAATACTGTAAACCTAGGACTCTGGGATACTGCTGGTAATTCCTTTCGAACGTATCTCGTTTTCTGTAAGGTTGTCTTATCTTCCAGCATTTTATATAGCTTCACTTTACATTATGAATCAGGTCAGGAGGATTATAATAGATTACGACCCTTGAGTTATCGTGGAGCTGATGTTTTCCTTCTAGCCTTTTCTCTCATTAGCAAGGCCAGCTACGAAAATATTGCAAAGAAGGTCAGAATTGCTGAGATGGCTTTTTCCATCTAGTCTGATGCCATGTTTCTTATCTTTTTTCCTTTTTATGTAATTTGTTAGTGGATTCCAGAATTGAGGCATTATGCGCCCGGTGTTCCAATTATTCTTGTTGGAACGAAGCTTGGTAAGGCGTTGATTTCTCTATTTGCAGTACTCCATCACAAACACATGAATTGATCAAATCTTTGAGGATATATATATATTTTTTTATCATCAATTCGTTTTAATTTTTTTTGAAGACTATCACTTTTCTTTAAAGTAGTTGTTTATGGTTAGAAGTTACTGGTTAGAAGTTAAGCATATGGAAGGCAAATGTTTGTTAGATTACACTATCCTTTTTTTATGTGCAGATCTTAGAGATGATAAGCAGTTCTTCATCGATCACCCGGGAGCAGTTCCAATAACTACGGCTCAGGTAGAAAGAGATAATACCAGCGTATAATCATTCCTCGTTCCATCCCATTTTGTGCCTCTTGTTTACATTACCTCGCCTTCTCATGTAGGGGGAGGAACTCAAGAAACTAATTGGAGCTCCTGCATATATCGAGTGCAGTTCAAAATCACAACAGGTAAATTCTTTACCAGATCCTTCTCTAGTTGAGGAAGAAGCAAGTCAGGTGAATGTTTTCTCATAGTCAGGTTTGCATTATATGTTTCGATGCAGAATGTGAAAGCCGTGTTCGATGCAGCCATTAAGATAGTATTGCAGCCACCAAAGCAGAAGACGAAAAAGAAGGGGAACCGAGGCTGCTCCATTTTGTAACGTGTTGGTGTATCGATGCATATATCTAACATGACACCTAATGTTACTGTACCCACATATATATGCTCTGCGTAGATTTCGTTGTTGAGTCGCTGTATCTCCATTCTCTCGTATTATCGTACTCTATGCTCGTTCGACGTTATGTAAAGGTCCCGTTCTGTTGGCAGTACACATTGTAGTCGTCTATGATCTTGTTAAGTATTCTCTTCTCCCTCCTTGCTGCATTCGTTGATTTACTTTATTTAATCAAAGCTTCAGAATGTGTCAAATTTACAGCCATACATATTGTTTTCATCAATGAATGAAGAAATTCTTGAAACTTTAAGTCCTTTAAAGTGAATACACTACTCTCCTTCTGAACCTGTGTGCAAAATCCATCTTATGACAACAAACATGCACAGATTATGCAAAACAGCATAGGTGACGAGGGATTCGTGGTGGCCTAATAGTCGAAACGAACATTTTACCAGAAACAAGTATTTTGTCTACAAACAAATGAATATACAGTAGTATCTTTATACACAATAGAGGCGGCCCGAGCGGTGCAGGTAACTAACCCCGGCACTTATCCGAGAACTCGTCTATATGGTTCAATACAAGTGACTTAAGCGACAAACTCAAGAATAATACAGTGGAAATGCAGGCATTTTCCAAGCAGTGAACCTCCCCAGTTTGTTTGATCCAGAATTAGAAAGGCGAACTTCTCTTCATGGAAGGATCGGCATTATAAATATATGGTTCAGTCTTTTCCGCGAATGTGACAAGTCAGTAAGAATGAGAATCGTTTATAACTTCTTCCTCCGGAGTCCAAATCCAACTCCACTGGGAAATCATGACATTTCGAACGAATCATCAACTTGTCACAACTTGATAGGTTCGTATTTTTCCCCCATAGCGCCTCCTTTTTGTTTCTGGAACTGAATATAACGCAAGGTGCTTGTGAAGAATGCATCTGATACAGTATTAGCAGGTGCATTGTCACTCTGCATCTCAGTTTTAATTAATTCTATTAGCCCCTGAATAACAGAAGTTGTAATCTGAGGGTTTCCCTTCTCGAAGAAATACAGGTACCTGAATCATAGTAACAAACAAACAAAAGAATGAATAACAAAGACGTCGATGGGGAGAAGCAGGCATCAGATTTAACTCCGTAGTGTAGACGAAAAAGGGTTTGACTGACTGACTTGTTAAGTATTTCGACGAAGAGAGTTACAGGACCACTGCTACCCCTGGTAACATTTGTCATCTGCTGAGCAGCGTTGGCAATCCTTAATGAACGCTTCAAGCAGAGCAGAACCCTATCAAAGAGGAAGATTAACATGGCTTGCCTTGTTCTTCACACGTTTCACGAAAAAATATAACATCAATGAATTGTCACATTAATCTAGTTTATAAGTTAAATAAAGTGTTTGATGATTAATGCTGCAGATGCATGGCCAGTGCAGAATATTTACTATAATGAACAATATTAAATACGACAATACTGAAATTTCATGGTTATTCCAATATATAGACACAGTCACTTATTTAAAAAAAGTAAATGCTACCTTTCTCCATCTTTGATGCCATCCTGATCATCAACCCAGAAAAGATGTGAACATGCATAAACTGCTCTGCACTGATCAGGCTTCTTTAGAAGTTTCGCTGAGTACTGAAAGTAAAAAGATAATGAGCCCGGAATGCAACAAAAGAATGATTATTCAAAAAATACGCACTTCGGAAAGATAATAAAGTTACCCCTGTGGCTTTATGAGTCAAGGTATCTCTGTTCTCAACACCAAATATATTCATTCTTTGCAGAGTTCCAATTATTAGGTGAATAGCAGTCACCTGGGCTTTAGAATCCTGGAAAATGTTGAATATCATAACAGAGATTACTTAACGTAATGTGATTTTTCAAGAGCTCAAGAAATATAATTATTTCATACCGCAACTTCTTCCTCATATAGGACAAAGGCCTGTGTGAAAAAATCATATGCCACCGGCTCAAGGTCGCAGTCATTAGCTGCCTGTAAATTAAATGTCCAAAGGAAGGCAAAGAATAAAATTCTTATTAGTCCTCATAGCTGCCTACCCATAATCATTCTCAAACAACAGAAAATAAAATGGAATATGACATTTCGACCCTTCCAAGAACAATGATATAGATTTAATTATAGTGTGAAGACAGCGTTATCCCTAAAATTGAAATTTCAAAATGTCATCACCTTTCCGCTTCTCCCTTCCACTATCGAAAATAGATAAATGTCAAATCTCAAGAGGAGACTATACAATTACCCCTCATAATAGAAACTTGATGTTTAAGAGGAAGAATTATACAGTTTGTCTGTTTTATCTATTATCTCCTCCCACTATATTAATTATTCTGTCCTTGTAGTTCCGAAGGACATCAGGTCTTACCAGTTCAAAGTACTAGAAACCAATTCTCTATAGAACATCAGATAAGATTCTCTAATCATTTGTTTTGAGAGAAAAACATTCACTTCCATGCAGAAGGAAAACAAACATATTACGCACATAGTGTACTCTGTTATATGCTAGTACCAGCCTCACTGACCCACCATAAAGTTTTCAGCAGAGCTAAAATACTTTAAATTGTTTTTACCTCTGCACATTGCAAGTAAAGCCTTAAAGCCAGTTCAGGCGCAGGAACAACTGAAAGAGCCTCAATAATCTACAACAAATAAAACAAATATACTTCTGCTCAGCATCCACGATTCGACAATTTATGGGGGGTATCAAAAATAGATATTTTCAAGTAAACAAGAAAATAAGTATCAAATTTGGATGATGTAATAGTGATGCTTCGTGCTTACTAGAAACCAATTTGATGGCCATGCAAAATGGAGAATATGGATAAACAGTTCCTCATTAACACTACAAAATCAAGTATTGATATCAACGAGAAATAATTTTGTCCTTGGCAATCTTGCATAGATATTTTGTCCACTTGCATTAGTTAATTCTGCAGATGGTAAGAATCAATCGGATGAAAAACTTTAGGCATTAGGATTACACTACACAGCAAAAGTTTGTGTAGGATTCTCATGAAACTAGGATTAGTGTTCTTCTGAACCATGTTGACTCGCATATAACCCGAGTTCAAAATTTTGAAGGGTGAAGTTACCTGATTCAGGAGCTGAAATATTTTCTTGGGGGTGGCTGGAACTTCTTCTCCACCTACATCTCCATCTTGGCCTTGCAGTCTCCTCACCAACTAACCCAGCAAAGCACATCAATAGTGTGAATTATCTTGTTTCCTTTAAGGGTAAAATGAGATATTGAAGCAGATATTCAATGATTAAACCAACTGACATATCCATGATTAAATTTTATGCAAAAGAAGCATTACAAAATGGCTCAAACAGACTATTATAACCTATGGTAACTGTATCCTGTAAGATTTGTCAGAATGATTCACAGGTCACCCAAAACAAGTCATTTAGTGTCCAAAAATCAGATAGAGAGGTTTAGCGCCTAAATGCTTCAGTATGGAAAGCTACTTGGCTTGCTTCATCGAAAGGCATATTAGAAGACTACATAAGCAATCAAGAAGAAATATAAATATATATTTTCTTTTCTTCCAGCTTCTTAGCCATATAATTTACAAACATGCTATCTTTTCTTTTTATAACTTGTGAATAGTCCAAACATGCTATGTGAACGCAAGGATAATAGAAATCAGTGAGATCATATAATCAGGGTGCTGCAAGAAAGTCCAAGGCTAAAAATTGATACATGATGTTGATTGTTAAGTTTGTAGCCGATATCTGACTACTGAGCTAAAATAGCTGGGAGAAAAGTGGAGTATATAGCATCTGTTCTTTTTTTGCATCAGAAGATAATAGTACATGTGTTGTGCATTCCAACAAACCAGTTCCAAATTTTCCTATAGGCTGCTGAAGCTTTCAGAATTCTCCAGAAAAGCACGTTATAAAGATAATGTATCTATTCCAGCTCTTCCCTAGATAACTAGATAAGTGTATGCAATCTGAACCTGGAAAAACGTACCTTGAGGGCAGAGAAAACAAGCGATGGGACTGTGAAGGGTAGTCGCCTTGGACCTCCAGTCATTACATGCTTCCACACAGTACATATTATCTAATTAAACAGAAAGAAAAGCAAATTTTAGAATAAGTACATAAACAGGACAGTAGTAGAGAAGTGATAAGAGGCATAAACTGGCAATTTTACTGAGTACAATAGAATTTTTTTAGCGAAAGTCAGTTGAAGATCGTCAAGCCTTTAAGCCCACATACACTCAACATATGCAGCACAACACCTCGACCATATGCTGGGCCACATCAAAATTTGAGATGAGAGATTTGTAATCCTGGTCTAAATCTAATATCTTTCTTCTTAGCCTTCTGATACAGTCTACCTAGCACTTAGGCCAACTCATTATCCCCTTTTCCCTCATCTCCTTGTCTAGCTAACCTTATCCATTTGTTATATAAAACTAATAGTGATTCCCTAGCACCTGCACTTTACTCAAGAAACAAGATGACTTTCTCAAGAAACACAATGACAGCCAAACGACGTGAAACCAGTCTTCCTCCGTTTAAAGATCTCCCTCAGAGGTCCTTTTGGATCAAGGTGGATTAACAGCAACCACCATAATTTACTTTCAATGATGAGGATGGTAAAGTAGGCAGCCATTTATGTAAAGATGTCTTGCATATTTCACCATCTAAGAACATATACTTTTAGCATAACTACCCACAGTACCCATATGAATTACCTTTAACATTTCCTCCGGGTCATCATTATGCAACATGTGCATGAGGCATGCAACAGAATTTTGCTCCTCATTGAAATCCTCTTCATCAAGCTATTGGTCAAAACATAAAACATGGATAATATACATGAGCGTAAACTTGAAAATAAAATATAATGAACACAAGCAGGCTAAGAAATAGACTGTTTAAGAGAAAAAGAAAAAGAAAAAGAAAAAAAAGAAGATTTCTCATACACAATTAGGTTATTTTTTTAGTGCAATTGGAGACAAGTTTCTGATGTACCTCATCTGTAGAAATCCCTTCCAAATCCTTTATAAGCCCTTTTATCAGTTCAAATAGTACTTCAACCTGCCATATAAATTTATGTCAGATTAATGACAAGTAGAGATTGCAATGCATAACAGAAGACTGAGCAGGACTATACCTTGTCGGAAGTTGAAACACAGGTTTTGTTTTTCATAATACTTCGGATGATAACCATAGCCATGATTTGATTTGTTCCAGCATCAAGATGATCCATTACGCGAGGATAATTAGAAAGTGTAAGAGCTGTGACGATATCATCATATTTATCAAGCGGAGCACTCAGAAGGGCAACAACTTGTTTTGTTGCTTTACTATCTTCAAGCTTTGGTTTTCCAGATAATATTTTGACACATGCTCCCTTACAAAAGATCAGAAGATAGAAGTAGTCAAAGTAACTCTTTCAGATCACTGCATTTTGGTTATGGGAGTTAATAGACCATGTGTTTTCATATTCTTGTGAATTTTGTATATATGTGCACTATAAATACCAATGTGTATGTACAGATTTTTTCTTTTTTTTCCTGGTTTACTAAGACATAGTAGATGCATATATAGATCTGGATCTTAACAAAATGCTGACATGAAACTTCTGTATCAATAGCTCAAAAAATTGAAGTATACCAGCACTTGATCCACATAATCCAGCCTATCAGGATGTACACGAAGAGTGAAAGTCAGAAGAGAAACATATAAAGCAATTGCTCCAACAATAGGCATATCAACTTGTGCTTCAATGACCTGCATAAAAAATCATTGAAGTGATATGAAATGTATAAAAAGTGATGCCTCAAAAATAGATAAGTTTATTTCCGTCCAGATAAAGGAATTTATTAAGAGAAAACAAAAACTCGAAAAATTAATACCATGGTTAGAAGATGATAGTGAAATGATAGACGTGGTCAAATATTTCATGGAAATCCTTAAATTGAAATCATTAGGTTCGGAATCACATAGCTGAGTGCAGCATGACTGATCAAAACATAACTCATGAGAGAAGACAAGGAGTGCAGGCTTAACAGATAGCTGCATGAACTGGGGGCTAATCGGATGCTTTAGGGTTAATATTATCTATGGACAATCATAAATTTATACTGTGAAGGACATAAATTCATTTTGCATTATGATATATCCTTTAAATTTCTTTTTTAATCAGCACACTTGTATAACAAATAATATTCTTTTAAACAGTAGCACTATTTGAAATCAAGTACAATATGGAGTAAAATTGCAAGTATCAGAATTTCGAATATTACTTAGTCCTTCACGTGATCTATTAACTCATACTGAAATGTATTTAATTTAGCTATCATAATTTGTAGCTACTCAATCTAGGATGCTATGCGTCTAGAGAAGGCTGCACCTGATTTCATAGTGAGCTGGTGATACTCATTAATTTAGTTATTTAGTGAGTCTTTCCACAAGTTCTGCAATGATTTAAACCCAATGGTTTCTGTCACATTTCAACATGCCAAGATATTCATGTCAATGGATTTTCCAACCAACCTGATATTAATGTCATTTTCCGAAATAGTATATGACTATCTGATGATGTATCGTAGATGATTCAGATATATTAGCGTCAACATTCTAGGGTATCATTTTCTCACTGAATCGCATATTGATAACTAGAATATTAAGGACGCAGGATATACAGAACCAGTACATTCTACCAACACAAATCTTATAGACCAAGATTCCTTAAATGGATGTAATGAGGTATCTGACTCGTTTTCAGCAAAACGATGATAGGAAAAGGTAAAGAAAGTGCCCCAAATACTCCAAAATCAAAAGATTTCTTTTGAAATAATTTGTCTGCTATCTGACACTGAAATGATGAGACAGACTTGAGATATTATTTCTTGCTTATCTTTAAAGATAACCGAAAAGAGCACATGCATCATTTTACTAGACATGACAAAAATCCATACTTTTGCATTTTCAACACAAATTCAGTTCTCTGGAGCTAAGTGTAATTTAAAAAGCACAACTTTACCTTTCCAATTGCATTGCTCAGCTTCGAAAATGCTTCAACTTGTAAGAATTCTGGTAACAACTATAAGAGGACTAGAGTCAACATAATGAAAATGATACAATTGTTACTGATTAGTGAGTAAACAACTCACTTCAGGATTCAGAGAAGCATAGTTTGACAACCTCTCCATCAGTTGGGATAATACTGTTTTCAGGTCAACCGTAGGCTGCAACACAAATCACAGGTATCAGAGAAAGTTAAATGCACAAATTATTTGCAGCAAATGCTTGCAGAGTAAAATAGTACGGAGTAATTAGTAAGGATGACTAAATTATACAAATTGAATATAGCTAGCAAACTGAACATAATTACTTTTAGGATATTCAAACTTCTTATCCAGAAAGCTCATCTACCCCCGAGCTTCAGATATTTCCCGAGCTCATCTACACCAATTTGGCAGTAAATGAACATTTGGGCCCAACACGCCTAAAAAGCCCTTGACAGCATGTCGTGCTTTGTGCAAACAAGTCGATCTCAAGCTTGAACTACAAGATAATCTCTTATGAATGAACCTTATGGTTGCAGACTTCTTTGAAGGTCAGATATGTTGGCTTTACATTCCACCCCCCCCCCCCCCCCAAGGCTTGAGAATTCAGGATTATAGGTATTAGTACTTTGAATCAAGGGAAATAAATTTCATATCTCTGAATCTCTAATGTTAATTTCTCTCTTTATCCTATTTTCCCATGTAAGTGCAGGCTGTGAAGCTATCATATTAAGGAAGTTCATATTCTTTTTGTCCTCCTTTTCATTCTACAAGGTAGTTCTCCATTAACAGCAAACTTATATTCACATGCGCAAATATATAATAATAGAGAGAGAGCCACCTATCCATTCTCATCTTTATATTTTCTCTCCTCATGATAGAATGCATGCATATGAAATTCTCATTAATATTTATGGATAAAATATCATTATTGATATGTCCCTATACATCATCAGTGGTATTAAGTGATCTAGAAAATCGGCCATAACTTACCACACATGAGTACATGTCCAGCAAATTTCTAAGACAATTGCATGCCCCCATTGCCCATTAACATTTATTTTATTATTTTCTCTATTGCGAGTGAAAGAATAGTACAACATGGTTTGTACTCTGGATTTGAAACTGGGAAACGTTTTGTCTGTTGGCAAAGAAAATCTAAGTTTAAGCATTCTATGAAAGATGAAACTGCCCTAGAAATTTGTAAGTCTTGGTTCAGCATGTCTTCCAAATATTATGTCTTGATATGAAGTGACTGTCTCCCAAGTATTTCTTAGATATCTAGTACTACATCAGCTGTCTGCACTACTGCCTTGTAGTTTTAAATCAGATAACCAAACGTAAAACAGCTATCATTAGACAAAATATCAGTCATTGTACTCCTTTCAAAATATGGACTGGGATCACAAAAAAGTAAAAGTATATTGTTATAAAGACCAATTAGTCTGCTACTGCTCTGTACTTAGCAGTCATGTTGAATAAGATAAATGCATCAAGGAAAAAAAACATGCATTGCAATTTTAGTTACTCACTTGAAGTTGGGGGCAGGCACTCAATAATGTCTCAAGGGTCTGCAAGTGATACTCATCTGGAAAGACTTGAATTATACAGTCCATCAAATAATATTGGGCAAGCTCGTCCTTACAATTCACGATCTGCCATAAACACTTTTAGAATGTGTAGCAGAGGAAAGCATTTTTCATTTCAGATCTTCTCAAGAAGATATGCAGCAAGTCAGATGACCAACCTGCTCCAAAACTCTAGGGAGAACAGTGTCTCTGTACATTTCAAGGTCAATACCTTCTATCTGACTCAGGACGTGTAAATTCTTCCCTACCTAAAACACAGAGCGATGGATCAGAAGTGTTATAAATCTACGATTTGATTGATATTTTCCAGGCAGCATTGGCATTACGAGATCACGCAGTTCATTCCGTTCCTTTTCAAGTTTCTCTTTCCCCCTATGAGGTCCCTGCAAACAAAAAGTCCCAAAAGAAAGCCCAACTTAGGATCCCTGAAGCAATTATGTCCATCATAAGCATTAGAACTACTGCATACCCAAAATAAGTTATGATATAATATTCGCTATGCGCATGCAAGTTCTCAGATGCCATTTATGTTGGAAGTAAAAGCTAAACAAGAATTCTCAGAGGATCTCCACAAACCTGGTGCTGCATCCGGACCCATAGTTTATTCATCTCTGTGAAATTCTGCAGCACAAATTCCACAGCCTCCATGACGGTATCACCTTCACTATTAAAATGGGGGGAAAAGGCGGTTGGCTTGCTTACTAGAAAATAGAAGAAGCAAAATACAGCAGCAACATGGACTAATTAAGATATTCAGAAAGACAATTCAAAAGGCTATTGCACCAATAATCGATAACTAATGACATTACTACAGCAGCAACTATTAAAGCAGAGGGGAATTTCATCCAATATATATGATCCAACATACAGTCCAAATCTATTACTCATACTTGTTTTCTGGGGGCTTTCCATACGAAGACTCAAATTACATGGTTAAAAATCTTGTTAAAACAATGAACTTCTTAATTGAGCCACGAACTCATAACGACTCCTATAAAAAAAGGTCACTATGTGAAATTACTGAACTTTCATTTCTTTTCAACTAACACTCTACTGTGCCTTATCATATCGTGAGAGTTATTGGTATGAACATATTAATTTGTTGTCACAAGCGGGAAAGCAACTCTGCAAGCTTACAATTAGCACAATAGCAGATACTTTAGACAAATTTTCCATCCTTCTGCATTCAAACGCCCTCGCTCAAATTACAGAGTTTAAGGACAGTTGTAAATGTACACTATTATTATTCACAGGGTCAGAGTGTGCAATAGAATGAAACCGTCGTCTTTTAATGCATGGAAGTCTACTTCAATAAATCCTGAAAATTAATAGCACTAGTTACCGACAAGGTGACAACAGGAGTAAAAGATGGCATCTCAAGAAAATGAGTGAGCCATATTCTGTCACATATAACAAAGAACAAAAAGAAGCTCCTCGAACCACTCACCCCTCCCCATCCCGAGGGAGGGAAGAAATTAGTATAAATAAAGTATTTAGCTGACGTAAGGACACAGGGATTTTAAACTTGATAATAGCTGGAAAAGAGGTATATCTATGACCGTTTTTAAAGAAGGAAGCACTCAGTGAAGACAGGAAAATGCAATTAGTAACAGAAATGATTGTTGTTACAGCAAACATACGAGAGGGGGAAGAGAGATTGGCTCTCCAATGTAAATGCACATTCAAAGTCATTTGCATTACCCTTCATACTCTGATCCAATATCTGGAAGCTTATCTCTACTAACTTGAGCAAGATAACTTCTTAGGAAAAGCCCACGGATGGGATGTTGAACAGCACGGCACATTTCAACAAGATCCTTGAGAATATCTTTAGCTGGAGCCTCCTTTGACTTTATATATACAGATCCAACCGTGCATAGCAGATATCTACATAGTCACAAAAGAAAACGAAATAAAATGCATAAACCGAGCCTATAATATTTGGTTGTTCAACAGTATGAAGAAAACAGATTCCAACAGTATTTCAGATAATTCGTTACAATAGATTTGAAATTCATGCTATCTTTGTTTCAGCTGTCCTAAGTACAAAATAGTTGGCAATATCCTCAAGACGTATGCAAACAGGAAAAAAGTACAATTTTTTTTTTCTTCTTCAAATCACAACCCTGGTCTCAGTTTTATATCTGTGAGAGAGAAGACTAGAGTAAAGAACATTGTTTAACAGCATGGCAATACGTGTCTTCTTATCTATTAACCAAAGCATAAATTGATACCAGCAAAACTTTGTCAATATGGAAATCATCCATATTTCTTATATGCATAACATAAGAATAATTGCTATTAAATGAGTAGGAATGCAAGAAATAATTCCGCACTCACATTGGTACACAAAAAGACATCCTTGAACTGGGCAGAATATCATGAATGAATGATTGGTATTGCTGACTATGCAAACAGACTCAACAGATGAAAATCTAAGAACGTCATAATAACTAATTTACCGCTGAAATCTAGAAAACTTACAATCTGGGTAAGATGTTTCCGGCATGCTGCACAAGTTCGTATAGGTCAACCACCGGACAACCATGCCGATCTTCTTCTTTGAAGAAAATCTCCAACCTTCTCAATTCATCAAAAGCCCGCATATCTAACACCAGAATGCAAAATCCACAAGATTAAAGGGAATATCACAAGGAGAAGGAAAAACCTCACTTTTTCATATACAACAGTTAACATGTACCGATGAATTACTTAGAAATGGAATGAAGAACTTTACAGAGCTCATAGTATTTGTGAGGCGACAGCCTCGAAGTTCGTAGCTCCGATAACAATTGCGCGGAGTATTTGAGTGCTTCCCGGAGATTATTGGAGTCCTAAAAAATTCCCAGGCAAGACAACAAATCGGAATCACAATTCAGTTGCTTCAAGTTCGATAATTTAGGGATGTCTGTACCATTCTCCTCCTTCGATACTATTAGAACTGTAAAACTGAATAAAATCGTATTGAGATATACCAAAGCTCGATGCAAGTAGAACGCGTTGTGCTGAATTCCGGCGATTCCTTCGGCGAGCCATTTCTCCTCGTCTTCGATTCCGTTTGATATCATCATCTCCTCTCTCTCTCTCTCTCTCTTTCAGATGGAATAACCAGGCGTGCACTCCGTCATGCTCTAATTTTTATTTTGTTTCTTTTCATGTGCTCTTCACATCGATCGAAGGCATCCAATCTCGTTTATGCAAGATTTTCTTTTTCTTTTTCTTCTTCTTCTTCTTCTTCTTTTTTTATTTTTTTTTATTTTATTTTTTTTTAATACCAAATTTGTATATTACATTGATAAGCTCTAATTTTTATTTCACCTTCAAATTTTACAGGTATCAAATTCATCTTTTTTTTTAGTTTACAATTCCTATACGTTGGTTTATTGATTTTCTAACTTTCCTGATCAAAATCATCTTTTTTTTAGTTTACATTTTCTTTATACGTTGTTTTTTTGATTTTTTTTTTTTTTTTAATCTTTTTATAGTTTACATTTTCTATATGTTGTTGTCTTTTTCTTTTTTCACTTTTCCTCGGTAAATGAGAAAAAGGATATCAACAATTTCTGCTAAAATGAGAAATTTCGAATAAATAGGTTCAGACCTGGAAAATTGAAATACTACATGCTAACATGCACATACTCCTCAAGATTTAATAAGAATGGCTAATATATAAAATAAGTATCTATATTTATTTACAATTGCAAGTTCGCATTAAGCCTCTAAAACATCATCTTCCTCTAGAAATGCTCTCTGCTGCACAACGGGTGCAAAATTCCGTAGCCGGATGAAAAAAAACACTCCATAAGGAGAAGAGACTACAAAAATCCTAAGTTGCATTGCTACAAACTCAAAAAGGGACAGTATACGGAAGCGCATACAAGTCCACTTCCGGCAAATATTGAGCACGAGGCCATAACGAAGCAGAGCACGAGGACACGCTTTCGTCTCTGCATATCCTTCTCGTCTCGGACCCTTCAGCTTTTTTTGTCTTGCTCCCAAATAGCCAATCTTCATCACCAGTTTCAGCAAGCAATTCATTCATCTGGGGTGGAACCCAGTTCTCTATTAGATTTCGGTATAGCAGGCACTCTTTCTGCATTGCTGTCATAACCGGAGGCAAAGCTTTAGTCTCCAACAGAGGACGAGGAGAAATAGTCTCAACTTGCTTAGAGGCAATCTGAAATCGCTCTCCGCCAGTTTTAAAAACAAGACTCTGCCCTATGCTGCCATTTGACCCTGATGTGGAACAAAAACCTTCACTTCTTAATCTAGGAGCAGCAATTGCATTTTCGATTTGGGAAGGAACGTGTATTCTACCAGATGTAGAGCACTGTTTCTCCTCATTCGACAAGGCATCAAATTGACTGTGCTTCTTTGAAGATAGTCGTATACGGATGATCTTACCTGCATCACAAATACAAATTAGAATTCAATACACTTACAAGATAAAGAATCAGAAATTCAACAAGAGAGAAATTAATTACCATGGCCACGGCTAATATCAACAGGGGAAGGCTGCCTCTTCCTCTTGTTGCTATTCTCAGTGCTGTCAGAGGAAGAGCTTGGAACACGTATGCACACAGGCTTCGCATGCTCCTCTGTGAGACTACTGCGTTCCAACTGTTCAGACTCAGCTTTGATTTCCTTTTGCGAAAAGTTGATTTTAGCATCGGCCCCAAATTTGCTATCAAGATGCCTAAGGACAGCATCAGAAGAGTCCTTGATCTGACTTTTCTTGTCTTTCTTCTCCTTCTTTTCCTTCTTCTCCTTCTTGTCCTTTTTATCTTTCTTGTCTTTCTTTCTCTCTTTTTTCTCCCTTTTCTTGTCCTTCTTATGTTCCTCAGCTTTCACCTTATCCTTTTGGAGCTTTAGAGCACCAAAATCACAAATTTAGAAATCGATGCCAAGGGTAGAGCAGATGTGACACGGCCCAGAACATGAACAGATACCTCAGCATAATTCACTTCTTATGCAATCAGCAGAAACCAAAACACAACACCCAGAGATGATCTAGCATCCCTCATTACAGTTAAGACATTAAACCTAACATGTCGTGGCAAATATCAAAACCTTCGAAAAATAGACCATTCCGAATAATTACAAGGATCCAAATATACAATTTCTACATACAAAATTGGGAAAATACAGATGGGCTGTTGAGTTAGGAGACAAATGATTTTTCAACACAAGATAAGAATAACAAAAGCAGATTTCTAGAACAAGATTGGAAAACTAGACTCAGAGAGCATACATTGCTAATTTACAGGAAATAAGCCCCAAACCAGAGAAAAGCTACAGCAAGTAGCCCATTTCGAATTGACGACACTTGAGAACAAAGTGTCACATTTGCACGAAGGAAATGCTCTAACAGATTTTGAGTGGACAACCAAGTTAATATCATGTTAGTTTGAGAAACATACAGCCATCAAACACAAGCAAACTTCATAACCACACCGCATTAAAAGAGCGGAGTTCATTAGATGTGCCGTTATTTATAATTAGTTAGCAGCAAACCACACACATAACAGACCCAGAATTTTATTTTATTTATTTATTTTTTAAAAAATATTTTAAAAGAATCATACTGCTACACAAATAACGCCTTAATGCAAGGCATGTTGCACTAATGCTCAGTTTTGTCAGGGCGCAATTACTAGAATGAACCGGTAAAGTTAAGATATCAAATCCGGTACCAACAATCATAGAATGTTGCAAGCAAGAGCACAGAAGATCCAATGAACCAAAAGATATTCGATTCCTATAGTATCACTAACGAATGACTCGTTTCTCTTTAAAGAATTTTAACACCACAATTGGTCACCCATCACCCAAAAGAGATCAAATAATTTCTTTGAAAAATTGATTCAGATTTCAGTTAAGTTTGATTTTCAAATGGTTCATTTTTCAAAACAAATCATCCTTCCTAACAGATCTAACCCGTCGTCAACCGTAAATTTAGGTCTACGAACAAAAACATTTGTCTAATTCATATCGGTAACTCGAAAACCAAATAAACAACCAGACCCCAGATCACTACGTCTTCTTTTAAAATTTTACATATCGGATCCGCACAGAAAAACCCACCAAGACTCATTAATTTACATCGATGAGGACTCATGCTCATGAATAAATCAATCAAGGTACTCTGTTCAACAAACCTTAATCGATTCGATCAAGGCATCTTGTGTGGCGCTGCTCAAAGCATACCCCGGTGGTGGGTACGGAAAGCACCGAGACATCTCGAATCTGAGATCGAATCGAAAATTTAACCCGTAAAACAAAAAAATAATTCCCACTAGAAGCACGAGAAGGGTTTCTTCTCGAGATTTAACACAAAAAAATTAAGCCGAATTACGTATATACGCGACGGAGAGGCGGAGATCTCTGGTTGCCCTAGGGTTAGGGTTTCGACGGCAAAAAAGGGCACAAAAGTTCTAAGTCGCGTACTGCGGCTGTAGAGGGGCAGAAGGGGTCTATTTATAGAGGAGACGTAACCGACTTCGACGCGGTTTCGAACTTTGCACTTTGGTCCCTATACTTTTCTATAACTATGTTTCGAACCCCGTGTGTACGATTCGAATAGCGGCTGATCTGGAGCCAAAATTTTGGAAATTTTTCATTACCAATTTTGGGGAAGATTTAAAATTTTCAATTTCAAATTTTTGTCTCGAGAAAAAAGAAAAAGAAAAACAATTCCGATAATTTATTTTTCGAACAACTTGTATCTTTAGGTAGAAAATAAAACTGGTTTAGACAAGTTAACGGATCATAGATTAGGAAAAGTAATCAAAGTGTACCAAACATAATAATGTGTACAATAAATATGATTTTACCATATAGTTTTTTTAAATATGAGTGACGACAATAATGAAAGTATGGGCCTAATAAGATTAGATTGGGCTTAGCTAAGAAAATCAAAAGGCCCAAATAGCCCCGATGATTGCCAGTACGGCCCTTCGCAACGTCCCAATTCTTCCCTTTTCATTTGGGCTCTATTCATAGCCCAAACCGATCCGATTACAGGCCCATCGAGAATAGCTTTCATAGGCCACTTTTTTTTTCTTTTTTACGAAAAAACATGTCCCACACCTGACCCTGACCCACTACATTGTTGGGCGTAAGAATAGTACTTCCTCCGTCCACTAGTTACGTAAATATTCTTTCCATTTCATTGAAAATAATTTTGTTTTTTATTTTATACCTCATATATATTCAAAAACATAAGTTTTTTGACGAATGGAGGGAGTGTTTTATTAGGTCATCCCAAATTAGTAGTCATGTTTTTAAAATGGAAAGAATTGAATCAATCATAAAACATTAAACTTTAGTGGCCCTCATCCCTTTAATTAAACATGTGGCTGAAAAGAAACAAGACTAGTGAATTAGGACGAATGGAGTATTATAATTGAATTAATATCACATTGTTAATTAGAATAATATTAAAATAAATCAAATTATATTGAAATAGAAAAAAAAAATGAATGAAAAAATTGATTTTGTTACACGGTATACCGGCATTACATTCCACCACCAACACCACTCGGATCTACAATTGCACGTCAATGACATATCTTATTTCACCGTCAGATAATCACCATGCATTTAAAATATTTCTAAAATTAAATAATTAAATAACTATATAAATAAAAATTTGATTTTAGAAACATTTTAAACATACTACCTCCATCCCATATATTAAAAGAAAAAATATTTCAAAATTATAGTATTTTATAATCCGTACTAAATTTCGGTGGAAACGATGTAATGAAAAAATCAAAAATCAAATGAGAACTAATATATAAGATGGAGGTAGTACATTCGAGACGATAAAGTATAAGATGCAACACCAAAATACGACATATGATCCGTGCTGTCGAGACAACACATGATATAATTTTGAAAAAATAAAATAGGAACAACACTATGGTAATAGTAGGAGGAGTAGTGGGATTGGAGTTTAACATGGGACAATGGGTCATCCAACGTCTCAAAGTGATGATGCTGTTTGCTCCTTTTCCATTGTACTTTCTTTTCGCGGACTGCGCCATTTCTATCACCAAATCTGCATGTCTACGTCTCCCTCTTTACTACCTAATCTCCTTCCTTCTGCATGTGTAAGTTCCCCACGTTATCAAATATCAACCCACTCTCTCTCTCTCTCTATCAAGAGTCAAGACAAAATCAATCCACAGAATCCCAATAAAGCTACCCCTCTCTCTCCACCTTCTCATTCAATTTTCTCGCTCCTTAAATTGCCTCGTACATAATCCCTCTCCTCTGATACAAATTTCTCATTTTTATTTTTTTTCACACTTTTGGAGTTAATCCCATTTCCCCTTTTTTGCTGTATCGCTTTATCTAGCCCCCTGCAAAAAGAGTTCCCACCTCTTCTTTGCATATAAAACCGCCTCGAAGCAGCAGATATCAAGTCAAGAGAGGGTTTTACATAGAGAGAGAGAGAGAGGAGTTTTGTTGTGATGTAACAAGAAAATGAAGTTTTCTAGCTTTTAACCTACTCCTGCTTTGTTTCCATGTATGCGCACCATTTTTAGCATTTGTGGCGTTGCGAAAGTGATTTCTGAGTAAAGGCTTGCGTCTAATTCTCTCTCTCTCTCTCTCTCTCTCTAACTGCAGCAATGGATTATGACCAATTTTCTTCGCAAGATTGCTTTATGGGTTCTTTCTTTTGGGTTGAAGACGGTTTCTGCATTCAAGAATCTCAGAATCTTGACCAGTACCAGAGTTTGGAGGAGCTTCAGCACCCTTGTATGGATTCTTTCGACAATCTTGTTCCTTCTGCTTCGTCTTCTTCCTTCGGATCTCTCCCTCACGAGTTCATGCATTCTCTCTCCTCCCACCTCCAGAACCAGAATGTGGAAATGGATAACTTCCTTCAGCTGCAGGTAAAACTAAAACCCACCTCCAAGATCTCATCTTTTCTCGAATTAAAACTTCCCTTTTCTTCTCTCTTTCCAATTTCGAAGTTTTCGATCGAATCCAAAGTTTGCATGCTGGTGTGTGTGTGTGTGTGTGTGTGAGAGAGAGAGAGAGAGAGAGAGTGAGAGAGAGAGAGGTTTTTCTGATGGTTTGGCTTTCAACAGAATAACAGACTGAGAAAATCAATCCTCGAAGAAGAAGCGAAGCAAAGGGCGGTTACAATGGAGAAATACGAATCAAGAATCGACGCTTTGATGAAGCAGAAGGATGAAGAGATAGCCATCGCGAGGAACAGAACAAGAGAGCTCCACCATTTCTTGAAAGCTGCAGAAATGGAGGCGGCGGCGTGGGAGAGAGCGGCCAAGGAGAGAGAAGCCGCCATGGCCGAGCTCAGCAGCCTGCTCAACCAAGCGAGGGAGAGAGAAGGCGCAGACGATGCGGCGTCGTTCTGCCACACTCCCTCATCAGGAGGAGAGAGAAACAACATGGACTGCAAGATTTGCCACGCTGGCGCCTCCTGTGTAGTCTTCTTCCCCTGCAGGCACATCTGCTGCTGCAAATCTTGTGAGCCATTCTTGAACCACTGCCCTCTCTGCAAAACCATCAAGGAGGCAAGACTTCATGTTTTTTTACCCTAGCTAACAATTTTCTTGAAAATTTTCAAGATTTTTGTAATCAAGAAAAAGTCATGTTTGTTCTTGATTTTTTGCCTAATGGATCAAGAAGTGGTGTATTTATTTTATTTTTTTGAATGTGTTGATGCATGGTGTTGACCGAAAAGGATGAATGTGATGATGATGAAAGGGAGAGAAAGGGAAGAGGTGAAGAATCTTGCTTTTTAATTTTTTTTACTGAAAGGGGTTAATTAATTGTTTTCCTGATTTAGAACAGAGCAGAGATGATTTGATTTTTTCAAAGGGGATTTTGTAAGCAAAAAAAAAAATGCATTTAGCTAAACTGACAGTAAAAGATCTGAAGAGCAGAGGTGTGACAGAGGTACTTGTATGTATCTGTTTACAGCAGAGACTATTTTTTACTGGGTGACATAAAAAGCAAACGTTTCTTTTGAATGCAAGTAGGCTAATGGCGACAAAATTGAGGTTTTGAATGCGATTGCAACATTCTTCATTTATTTAAAATAATAGTATTATCATGGCATACTTAGGCAGTGTTGGTACATTTTTTGAAGTCATCTCTAGATGACTCATCTCTAGATGAGTCATATGAATAGTATTCAAGATGAATGAATCATATGTTGTTTGAATCTTTCAAAGTGAGATAATTTTTTTTTAATAATAATAACAATAATAATGAATTATTATTAATAATATTATTGTTATTATTATTGAGTCATATTTATTTATTAATTATATAATTATAACCGACGATATCTATAAAATATTATTAATATTATTATTATTAACAACAACTGCAATCTACATTATTAAAATATTATTGAGTCCTATTATTATTATTATTATTATTATTATTATTATTATTACAAAGTGATAAGAGAGAGTCATCTCCCTTCAACTCACCATTTTGGAGAGTTGAGTCAAGTGGGAAAATAGTAAATAGCAACGGGCCGGGTAGATGATGTTCGGGCTTTTCACTTTTTGTAAAATGCTACCAACGCCGGATGAAAGGAGATTGACTCATCTCATCTTGCCTTCATCTTACTTCATCTTGCCTACAAACAGAGCCTTAAGGCTTGGAATTATCCTTTGATTACTTTTGTTAAGTGGAATAAGTACACAATGTGACGCACAAAAAAAATGTAGTGATCTCATGGGTGGTAAGCAGTAGATTTCCAACCCTCTAGTAGGGCTGGCAAAAGTAGCGGGCCGAAGCTGTATTCTTGGATTGGGCGGTCTGGCCGGACCTGAGAGTTTTGGGCTGCCTATATCGAAGCCCAACCCAGCCACACATGGGCTGCCCGGCCCAGCCCGGCTGAGCATAATTAATTTTATGAAATTGCTAACTTTTTCATTAATGCATGATAAATATTTATTTCATACTGATACATATATTCGAAGTAATTTCATGAATCTCTCCCACCAAAACCGAAAAAAGAAAAATGGCATAAAATAAAAAAGTGTAGAAAATAAAATTTAAAACTAAAAAATCATACATAATCCTCTCCCACTAAACCAAAAACGGAAATATAAAAAAAGAAAAGAAAAACAAAACATTTTTATCCTGAAAACACAAACTAAAATAAAAGAAGAGAATTTGCTGCTAGCTTACTTCGAGTTGGCTACGAAATACGAACTCCATATGAAAAAAGCGTGTTTAGCTTTTAGAAACGTTCGCCACACTCTTTTGAAAAGTCCACACACACACACACACAGACACACACACACACTCTCTCCAATTATCATCATCACCGCGAAGGAAAAAAGTCAAATTAAATCGCCGGCGGTCGAAATGTACAACGCCGACTACTCCTCCGCCGCCCCGGCCCCATACTACCATCACCAGCACTATCCACAAACCCAAAACCCCACTCCCAATCCAAACCCAACCCAACCCCAACCCCATGGATCCTCTTTACCCCGCCCCTCCTACCTACTCCACCGCCTCCGCCCCGCCCTTCTCCGCCAACACTTACGCCCCTCCTCCGCCGCCTTCCTCCGCCGATTACTCAACCTACCAACACAATTACCCTCCCTTGCCCCAAACTCCAGATCCTCTCCCCGCCGCCACCTCCTATTCGCAACCTCAGCCCGCCTATTCCTTCCCCCAATTCGAAGCCCACGGCCCGTACCAGCCGCCCTCCCACCCCCAACCGCCGCCGTATTACGATCAACCGACGCCGAATTACGGATCAATCCCCAGCCACAATCCCGTTCCCCCTAATTCGTATTACCCGTCGATTCAGCCACCTGCTCAGTTCTCTCAGCTGAATAAAAATGCGTATCATGAACCTCAGTACGATAACTACGACGCGAATTTGAGTCGGAGCAGGTCGGATTTGGGAGCTGAAATGTATGGCAAGCGAACTGAGAGCGGCTACGGGAGTGATAGCCTCTATGGGAGCAACGAAGGGGTTTATGCCTACAGGGGGAGTAATGAGCCGTATGGAGCTCGGGGTACCGCTCCGAATTCTTCAACCTGGTCTACCTTCGACGATTTTGGGAGGCCCATTGGGAACTCCTCTCCTTCGTCCACAGGGAAAGAGCGACCGAAGAGTTCGTCATTGAAGGTTGTGAGGGCTGTGCCAAAGGTAGATGCCCAGCAGGATAGCGGGGTTCAGAAGTTTAGGGTGAAGTTGTTGGCAGAAAGTGGCGGGCAGAGCACCATGGATGTTCTTTGCCAGGTTTTGAGTTAAAAGTAGCCTTTAAATAATTTACTATTGTGCTTAGATTTATAATCTGAGAGAAGGTCCAGAGATTTCCGTTATCTACACTGGTTTCATTATCTGCAATGCACATTATAGCTCATGTGTTTTCATCTAGTTCATTGATCTCGATCAAGTTTCATCTTTTTCTCATAAATTTCGATTCATTAATTTACTTTTTATCTATTGTTTAGCAATGTTTACCAAGACAAATATACCCCTCAATGTCCTTGGTTTGTTTGCTTGGTTTCTATTTTTTGAATATGCAATGACTACTAACTGCTCCTTGTTTAGCCAATTAGGGACAAGCATGAGGGTTTCTAAGGCATCATGAACTGCTGCAGAAAGTTCAGAAGTGATATTAGACAACAAATCAATGAAGATGTATCTTGAGAGCCTAGATTTTAATTTCTTAGCCATGTCAATGCAGACTCTTTTTTAGGAGTATCTTGTATGTATAGTGGTTGCAGTATGGTATATATAAGTGGTGATGTGATGTCAGGGCTAATGCTAAATGAAGGTGTTGTACTATGTAGGTAATGAAAGATTGATTCTTTTGTACAGTATATAGTATAGGTATGGACGCTAGACAATATAAGAGCTTACTATATGAGGAAGTTGGGAGAAGAATATGAGAGGTCTCCCTCAAACCCGTCAACGCCTTTATTAGCAAGAGAGTTATATAGAAGACAGGGGAAGGCTTTTGACATAAAACCCCCAACAGGCACTCTCTTTTAAGCTTTTCTCTATCTCTTTGGCAAGCAACACTTAATCTTAGACTTAATCTTAGGTACTCCTAAATTTACAAGAATGCCTCTGTAGTTTCGTCATTCGAGTAAGTTCATTACTACCACCGTCCTGGATAGAGAAGTGATGGGCAGTAAATTGACAATTTTAACCCTTCCAAAGGCTAAAACAGAATATAACCAATCAGAAATATAAACACGTGACTTTCTTTTCTATGTCATCTCTGCTATTTGCTCTTTCTCTGCCTCCTGCCCATGCACCTAAACAGCACGCTGGCACACGCGCATGCATACTTCACATAGAGGACGCACACATGCATAAAGTTCACACTTATATTTGCAGTTGCTCATCTGATGTTAAGGTTAAGCATATGTATATGTTGACATACACTCCAATGTGCCAGAGACACACTTATATGGTCATGGGTAGTGGATGGTCTTGGGAGGACAGCTGCTGCTGTGTGGCTCTGCAAAGTTTGATTTTATTTTTGGCGGGGCAGATGAGGTAGAAGTTTGCTGTGCGGTGAGGTGGTGGGTAGATGATAGATGGAGGTTGGAGAGTTTTGAGTTACAAAGGTGAAAAAGCAGGATTAGGAGAAAGAGATATAAAAAGGAAAAAGATAAAAAAAGGCTGAACAAGTAAAATGAATTGTATGAAGAAAATAATGGAGAAAAGAACGAGAAGATGAGAAATACTCGTAAGAGGAGGTAGTCTAATTGCACAGTAGGATTGTTAACAAATAAAAATATAAAAGAAAATGAAGATCTGAAATTATAGCATGAAGTATATTTTATCATATTCTCACCGCAGCCCATCTGGATAAAACGATAGCCTGGATAAAATTCTTCCTTTCCCATGTCATATTAGAATGATCGTGTCTGTCATATTTTTCCCTACATGAGAAAACAACTCTTGTTACTTTCAGCAGAAACTTGATTGTAGAAGATTATAGATTCTTTTGGATTGAACTATTTTGTGCAGTGAAATTTTAACTTCAGGTATATTTTCTTTCAGATTGGCTTAGATGGAATTCGCATGCTGGACCCAAGTACCAACCGCACATTGAGAATATATCTTCTTGACACAATAACAAGATGCGAAGTATGATTTCGCTAATGTCTTTTCCTTTGACAAAGTGGTGTTGAATTTGTGTGGAAGTATTTTTATTCAGTATACTTGAATTATGTCAAATGCTTCTAGAGACCAATAAGCTTTTCTTAAGAAGCTTAATGTTGGTATAGGGTGGTGCTGCTGTTAAAGATGTTTGTGTAGACTGCATCTATGATCTAATATTAAACATCTTTTACAATTTTTGGAAGATCAGAAGATCAATAAACAAAGTAAATAGACCACGGCTAAGATTTGGGTAATTGAAGGATTTGGGAATAGATGGTCATGCTAGCAGTATAGTTATTCAAGGCTCCTTCTAGGATGAGTTATTGACAAGAATTTGTAGGCTAAGATTCTCATCTTCTTGTGAAAGTCTTTTGATCTTGGCTTGTGTATGTATTGCAAAATTTGTGTTTGTATGTATATATGTTCTTTATTTAGAGTGTGCTCACTGGATTATTTGTTACCTTGTTTAGGCTATCGAATCATCAATATTCGCTTTTTGGTCAAAAAGTTCTGTGGACTTTGAATCAAGGCGTATCAGATTGAAATCTAATAGCTATACCACAACGACCATTTTGGATACTGTTACCGCAGCCATTGCACAGGTTTGAAGTTTTCTAACTTGTCCAGATTGTTTTCTTGTCTGTCATCCATTGCAAAGTTCTAGATATTTGTCCCGGTGACTGGAAATTATTTGTAAAGCTACGTGTTTAGTATTTGCTTTTCAACCTGTATGACACGGTAAGCAGAATATTGCGGATGCAGTTGTTTTTAGTAAGATGTTTTTTTTTTTTTTTTACAGTTCAAAGAGATGAGCGGAAGAACCCGTCCAACTGAATATGCAAAGATTGCTGAACAAGCTGCAGAGAAGAAGAAAGGTTTTGCTGATTTTATCAATAAGATTAAACCTGTCAACGAGGAGAAAGATCACTGGGTAAATAGAATGCATTCACTTTTCGTATCAATGCTACAATTTCCAGATTCCTCTGTTTACTTTATCTATCACATGACTGACGAGTATTTTCTCAGACTCTGGATTTGAAAAATTGATCATGCTAGTTAATTATGCTTTTTACCTAGTTTTTTTGTACCATATTATATCTAAGAAATGAAACAACACCAGCTTCTTATGTAGTTTATGTTCAAACTTGAATAGGTTCCTGATGAAGCAACATCAAAATGCACAGCTTGTGGAACAGATTTTGGTGCTTTTGTCCGAAGGGTATGTCTAATTTTAGCTTTTGCCCTTTCCATCTTCAAACTCCCTTGGCTCGAGTATATTGTGTGCTCTGCCTATACACTTTGGGAATAATTGTGAATTTATACAGATTAAAGATAGTTATGTTAAGTTGCATGTACAAATAATGCACTGGTACCTATTGTCAGCATCATTGCAGGAATTGCGGAGATATATTTTGTGACAAGTGCACTCAGGGTAGAACTGCTCTGAATGCTGATGAGAATGCTCCTGTCGTTAGAGTTTGTGATCGATGCATGGTATGTATAATTAGTGAATCTCGCTCTTTGTTCTTGCACAAATTTTAGTAAGTATAGCTCTGCACTAGGTTTACAGTAGTCGAAGTGCTTACTGTGTGAACTTTTTCTATTTGTCAAATAATGTATATGATCTATGGCTTTTAGAAAAGACATTTGAAAAAAATTGCATCTCTTCAATTTGTTTGTAGGCTGAAGTTTCTCGACGATTGAACAGTGCTAAGGAAACTGCTAGCAGATCAACCATCATTCAAAGTCATGAGGATCTTGCCAAGAAACTTCAGGTGACATGCAATGAGGCTCTTAAGTGTTCTAATAAAGATGTAAAAACACAGCTGCTTGCCCAAGTTTCCTCTTTTCATGTGCTTCTTGTATAGATGAGTGATCATTTTCAAGGTATCATACAATTAATGCAGGAGTATTATTCTTTTACTGGTGAAGAGTAATACAAAGTTTCATTTTAAACTATCTTGATTGGTGCATGAGATAAATTTGAGTTAAACAAGCATTTGTTTATTTTGGTTTTCTCTGTCAGTGTTGTTCCTGTTTGTGGTCCTATCATGTTCATCCAGGATTTTTATTTTTACAGGAGGAGATGGAAAGAAGCTGCAAAGTGTCATCAGGTAAAATTTAAAGTTGAAGTATATAGAGCAGGTTCTGATATATTTATGCCCTCCTGCTGTTTTTTGGACTTCGTTTCCCATTTTTTCTTCTTCTTATTGTTGGTTTGCGTAACTCCTCCCCCTTATGCAAAATACTCACCTTTTGGACCAAGGTGCCTCCCCTCTGACAGGACATCAGAGTAAGATTCTTTCCTTTTGGATGTCTATCAAAGACTGGAAAGATCAATCAAATTGGTTGATCAATCAATTTACATATAGTTATGATCCAGGTAGCTTGTTTTAGGGATAGATTATATTATAAATAGGGTTGATTGTAGGGTAGGTTTCATTGAGAAAATTTGTGAATTATTTGGCTTATGCTGGGCAGTATATTTGGTCCAAACATATTTGTAGATGTAGTTTGACAGTACCTGATGGAATAAGCTTAGTTCTTTCTCTTTCTTTTGCGTAATACTCCGTAAGTCCTTTCATCCTTTTTTACTTCTACAGTTATGTTATAATCCTTGACTCTATCAACTTGGTCCAACCTGCCACTCTTGAAGTTTGGGCCATGTTAACAATGTGCATGGAGATGCATTTGGACACAATAGAGAAGGGTTACAGTTGTCAAAGTTGGAGTATGCCACTGCAGTCATGTCTCAGAATTATGAAATCGAGAATATAAGCGTTCATGTGTTGTCAAATGTGAATGCCTGTGACTTTTCTTGCTAATGTTGGATCTTAATGGTTTCGAACTACTGTCTTTACTTTGTATTAGCTATAGCTGCTTTGTTTATGTTATAAGTGCACAGCTAGCTATAATATTAGTATATCATTTTTCAGGGTCGAGATCAGAAGGTTCTGGAAGGCGGATGAAAGAGGTCGCTTGCCCAACTTGTACAGTCCATCTGCAGGTTATAATCATTCTTTACCTTCTATTGAATTTATTCGGTGGTTTGTTACATGCTTGATGATTTTTCCTAAGCAGCTCTTTGAATTTGATGTAGGTTCAAGTTCTGAGTTCTGGTTCAGAGACCATAGAGTGTGGGGTTTGCCAACATCCATTTTTAGTTACTGGCCAATGAAACCCTACCCGACTGGTATATTTGATTCTTGGTGAATTTCTTTGGTTGAGTTTTTACGAAGAAATTGTGTTTTAATGCTTGTTCTTTTGGTTTATTTGTTACTTTGTCCTTGTGAATGAAGCTGGGTTTTCCCTGTTTACCTGTATATCAGTGTGTACATTTTCTGGTGTGCTATCAAAATGTAAATTATGTTTGAATTATTAGAAGTTTTATGATTTTATTGATACAGCACATTAATATTCTTAAGTTAAAACTTCATTTATGGTTGAATGAGATCATTGGTTCACATGAGATAGTGATGTGATGGTATCCGGTAGCTTCATCTTGTCCTCAAATTATTTCCTTTGCCCACCAATATATTATTCCCTCCCTCCGTCCCCCATATATATGTCGGGAGAGGAGTGACACGTAGTTTATGAAGGGACGACACGGGTTTTAAAGTATTGTTTGATATTTCTTCCGTCCCATTTAAATAGTTCATATTTTTTTATTGGTTTGTTCCATATAATAGTCCACTTTTTTAAAATGGTAAAAATTTATCTCACAACTAATACTATTTTAAAATTCTTTATCTCTACTTGTATTGGTCTATGTGCTAAAAGCAATATGGACTATTTAGGTGGGATAACTAATACTATTTTAAAATTCTCTGTCTCTACTTGCATTGGTTTCTGTGCCAAAAGCAATATGGACTATTTAGGTGGGACAGAGAGAATACTTTCTAATATTATGCTAAGCATATAGGACCTACCGTTTGATCATTCGATTTGCCAACAAATAAGTATAGTTCTCTATACAAAAATATATTATAAAAAGAGACCTACTAAAATAATAATTATTATAAAATCTTATTACTCTCTTTGTCCTACTTAAATAGTCCATATTGTTTTTGACATAGAAATCAATGCAAATAGGGCATAAAAATCAATGCAAGTAAAGTGAATTTAAAATAGTATTAATTGTGAAATAAACTTTTACTATTTTAAGAAAGTTGATTATTATATAGAACAAGCTAATAAAAAATAATCGACTATTTAAATAGGACCGGAGGGAGTAGGATATATTCTTGCAATTGTTGGTTCCTCTTCTAATTTCTAGGCATTTTTTATCAATCAAAAATCTTACGTACGACATTATCCATATAAAGAAATGTTTGCACATTTTATTCTCGCATCATATCTCACAACACGTGTATAAATGTTTTCCATATATCAATATTAATTGAATGGAAGATAAACTATTCTGCAAAATTGGTGTGGACTGATGAACGATGATATAATATTTTAAAATTTTTGCCACAATTTTTGCCATAAAACATCCTCAAACTCAAAACAGAAAAACATACACGCAGGGACAAGTTTTGACATAAGAAGTAGGATTAAAATTTTAAAAAGACCTCTTCTCATATGAGACCAATCCATGAATGCCGCCTTCAACTTGCGCAGCTCCAGTTCTAACCTGTAAATTTTCCATATTCACAAAAACTAAGGTTGGTACAAATTTTGATTCAAAACATATTCACAGAAGTAACCACGGAATAACCAGTAATAATAACTAACCTCTAGCCTTAGCACGCCCGATCTCAAGAGGTCGTGAGCAGACTGCAGGGAGGAAGCACCGAGATCCTGGAATCCCTGCTTCACAGCTTGCATTGTGTAGGGTACAAACTTCAACACAGACCCTTTATCAGCCACTGCCCCTACTACACCCTGAGCTATTTTCAGCTTCGCTTTATCACCCAAATATCGTGCATCGCTACCCTTTGTCATTGCTTCAAGAGATCCCATACCCCGATACTTTTTCACTCGCTTACCACCCTGATCATCCAAAATGCCATCTCATACACAGATCACAAATGCAACACAGACCTCACATCCATATAATGAGAAATTACAAAAAATCATTTCAACATAATTAAGAGATAGTTGGATAGATGCAAATGAGATCAAGGAAGCTCAAGGGACCATGAAACGACATGTGCACATAAGGAAACCATGCTAAGCCTAACATTTCAGAATTTTTTTTACACACTGTATCATATGCATCGATGTTTACAGAGAAAGAAATCACAGTACATAATAAGTATTTGTGTGCCGAGTAGTTTCATCCAGAGCAAATCATATAACAGGATTGCAACTTCATAACAGTTGATGCAACATGCCAGTAAAGATATGTAATTTAATTGAGCTTCTAGCTTTACCTGATATTCATAAGTACCAGGAGCTTCGTTACTTCCAGCTAAAAAGCTACCCATCATTACAGTTGATGCCCCCAGCGTCAAAGCTTTCACAATGTGGCCCGAGTTTGATATTCCACCATCAGCAATCACAGGCACACTGCTCTCTGCAGCGATTGATGCGACCTTATAAACTGCTGTTGCCTGAAATTCTAAAATAAAACATCAACATCAATTCTCTTCAAGAATATGGAAATGCTAACACTCATAAGTCATACCCATCTATGAAAGTATTACCTGTCCACGCCCAACTGCACATACTTCTTGGGTCGTACAAATGGAGCCCGATCCCATCCCAACTCTGAGTCCATCGACCCCAGCCTGAATCAAGTTCTGCGCTTGATAGGCCGTCACTACATTCCCACCAATCACGTCCAGCTCCGGATATGTGTTCTTCACATGCTTAATCATCTCAATCTGATAGATGGAATTCCCTTGAGAACTATCAAGAACTACCACATTCACCCCTTCCTTCACTAAATGCTCTAATCTCTCCCTATCAGACTCCCGAGTCCCTATCGCAGCACCTACCAAGAAAGTTCCATCAGGTGCTAACGAAGGCAACCCCAACTTCGGAAACCCCTCAATCCTCTCCACATCTTCACTAGTAACTAAGTTAACAATTTCTTCGCCCCCTTCCCCACTATCCCTCGCCAATGGCACGAATTCGCTCTTGTCCTTAGCCAGATATCCTGCAACATCCTCGAAACTATAACTAGTCGGGAGCGTAATCGATGACTTTGTCATGTACTCAGAAACCCTCACTTCCTTATCATCCAATTTATCCCACACGGATTTCTTCACGAAACCCAACATCTTCGACGTCCTGCTTCCCAACTCCGTCACGAAAATGCAGGGAGCGGAGCAGAACTCGTCGGCGGACAAAACCGAATCCGACGGTGACTTACATACAATCTCATAGCTAAACGGTATCGTATGTGATTTAGCTCGGCGAATTAGGGCGGCCTGGTCAGGAATGGGGGTGTTATAGTGTACGATACCAATACCTCCAAGCGAAGCCATGGCGGCGGCCATGGAGGATTCGGTGACTGTGTCCATCGGAGACGAGACGCACGGTATAGCTAGGGCGACGCGGCGGCTGAGCTTGGTAGAGAGAGTGACGGCGTCGGTCGGGAAGTCGATGTAGTGGGGAAGGAAGATAACGTCGTCGTACGTGTATGAGTAACCCTGGTTGAACAACCTTGTCGCCGGAAATCCATCGTCGATTAGCGGAGCACCGTCCATCTCCGTCGATGAAATGGTGGTCGGGGGCAGTGGCTAGGGTTTTCAGAGCTTCTCCTGCAAGAAGCCAAAATTGCACAGCTCAGTTCAGAACCATATCTTTTCTTCAGAAATGGAGTGAGAAAATCAAAGAAATTTCAATTGAAGAACAGAATCCATAGCCATACCAAGGCCGCGAGGGCACGAAACAAATTAATCATCACAATTTCGGAATGCATGATCGACTTTTTCAAAAATTTAATGCCATTAATAAAATATGATGCAAGAGTAAAAAATGCCAAAAAAAAAAAAAACCATTTCAAATTATTCATATGCACTTTTAGGATTCAAAATTGCTGCCGTAGCAAGGATTATGATCTAAGACATTGAAGCCCCAATATTTAGAAGAATTACCTGAGGAAGAAGAAGAAGAAGAAGAAGAAGATGATTTCTCTTCTTGAGGAGGAGCGGCGTTCTTACAAGTTTAGGGCCTGCATTTTTAATATATATTTTTGTTTGTTTTGTAATTTGGGCTTTGTTTATAAGACTAAGCCCAACTAAGTTTTGATGTATCATGGGCTTGGACTTTTTAATTTAATTTCATTAAAGCCCAATTAAGGCCCAAATGTCATCGTGAATTATTGATTAGATTTACTTATTTAATTTTAACTAATAATTATTTCAATTTATAAAATTTCAAAAATTACATACGTCGATATGTGACATTTCTTATATTTTCTAATCATATTTTATTAAAATCTTCTACCACATTGAAAATCCAAAGCTATCTATGCACAAATTATCGTATATATAAAAAAAAATTGAAATTTTTATTAAGAAAGACTCTCTCAATTATATTTTTTTTTAATTTTATTTTTCCGAATGCATTTTGAAAAATTAATGCTTGTATAGTTTGTCTGAACAAACAATCAAATCTCAAATATTAGGTATGACTTGAGGTGTTGGGCGAAAGAAAACTATCTCTCAATTTTTAAGATTTTATATCCATATTTTGTAAGAGAGATTTTATACCGACCACTATACTCAACGTATCAAATAATTATTTGCGTTATTATTAGACTAGGAGAAGCAATTGCATTTCATCCATAGAAATAAATTTAAGCAAAACATTCTTGTAATTAACTCGTAGAATACAAGGAATGAAGCAATTCCTAGTTTAGCTTCAACTACTTCACAACAATTAGTACAATGTTAGTTTTGAGCTTGATTGTCTTGTATTAATCACCTCAATTAATAGGTTGGAAATAATACTACTTGAGATTGCAGATTTTTCTTTGGTTGTTTAACCAGCACATTATTGATTGACATATATTTATTCACGAAATTATTGATAGTTTTCTTCATTAAATAAATATATCCATTATCTAATAATATGATTATAGACTCAATCTCATCAAAATTAGCTCTATGAGAATGAGATGGAGGAATTTATAAACTTGTGTGTGTGAGTATGTTGTGTTTGTCTGATAAAAAAATGAAAATAAAAGTTGGAAAAATATTAAAGCTTATGGATTTTTTGATGTAATTCAAGTTAATGTCTTATCTTAATTTTATTTTCTATAAATAATGTTTTGTGTTTATAAAAGAAAATTAAACACTCTCAAAACTCGTGAAACTTGTTGAAGTAGAAAATACTAAAATTTTGATTAGTGTATGAGATATTGATCCTACTTGAATTTTCACTGAAGTATGATAGTCTTCTATCTACATGTGTAGCCACACTCCAATTAAACAATAACAAGAAAACAAAAAGAAAAAAGCAGAAATGCTAAATGCTTGTGCTATAAGAAAACTTTGGTCACTAATCTAGTGCAAGTGCAAAAATAAACAAAAGAGTACACAAATACTACTCCAAACAATGCTATATATAAGTCTGAATTCACTGCACGAATTGCAATTATTCAAACAATTAAAACAATCCTTGAGCTTGCTCTCCAACAAAATGAAGCAACTAAAGTTTGTTTGTGCATACATATATGCATTTGTTTTGTTGTTTGGCAGTTGCAAGGGAGCAATAAAACTGCCGGAAAATATGACAATTCCGGCAGTTTATGCATTCGGAGATTCGATCGTGGATCAAGGCAACAACAATCTTATCAAGACGCTCATCTACTGCAACTTTCCTCCCTACGGTCACGATCTTAAAGGTGGAGTTCCCACCGGAAGGTTTAGTAACGGCAAGACTCCTCCCGATTTGATTGGTACGTTTATTTCCTCTATTCCATAGAAATAATACGAGTGTATCCATTGCAAATGTAACAGTTCCATATAGACTTTTTTTAGTAGGATTTTTTTTTTCTTTTCAAAGTAGTCTTTTTCTTTTAAATATGCATTTATAATAAATTTCTTACTGTGTGACATCATCACATTAGTCGTGTACACATAGCACTTTTATGTGACTACTTTGGTTTGAATAACAGCTGAAGAATTGGGAATTAGAGAGTTAATTCCGGCTTATAGTGACAAAAATTTGACGACTCAAGATCTTCAAACCGGCGTCAGCTTTGCTTCCGGCGGCTGTGGATATGACCCTCAAACTTCTAAAATAGTGGTATATACTCCCTCCGTCCATTGAACAAGTCCACTTTCTTGAATATATTCAAGAAGGGGGACTTGTTCAATGAGACGGAGGTAGTATTTCTTAAATAATAAGCAATATTTAACTTTTTCTAAATTTTTTAAATAGTGGATCTCACAATTCAAATTCCATATATCGAATAATTAAACCACAGTCGCCTGCATATATATGGCTGTACCTTTGTGGTGTAGAGAGTATTAATTAAGATTGATAAAAAATGTGCAGTCGGTGACACCATTGTCAGATCAATTGTTGCAATTCAAAGAGTATGTAGGGAAGCTGAAAGGGCAAATTGGGGAAGAAAGTACAACCAACATATTGAAGAACAGTTTGTTCTTGGTGGTGGCTGGCAGTGATGATTTGGCTAATACTTATTTCACCGTCGGAATTCGGAAAGTGCAGTATGACATTTCTTCTTATGCTGATCTTCTCGTTTCCTCTGCCTCTGATTTCATACAGGTAATTAATACTCTGATCGTCTCATTTTAACTTGCTCGTTCTTTTATCGAATCGCCTCGTACTAAGTCACTTTTAATCTCCTCACTCGATATTTATTAGTTTCATACATTTTTTTAACATTTTTATTTAATTTAAAATATTTGTTTAATATTATAATTATTACTACCATTTAATTTTGCTTATATTAGTTATATTATGGTTGATAAATTTAAAATGCGTGTACATAATTATTAAAAATTAAATTTTTATTTATAAATGTCTATTACTATGATTTTGTGATATCATACAGTAGTAATTTTTATTTTTATAAAAAATAATAAAACACTGATAGAAGTTAAGATTTGAGATACGGTTGAGACATCAAAATCGGAACAGAAGATCTCATTCAATATTAAATAGCTCAACGGTGCGGGTCATACCACCTTTTAATTTTTAAATTACTTTTTTTTTTCCTGAATGTCTGCCCTCAAAAGAAACGAACCACTTAAAACGGGACATACATTGAAAGGAGTAATGTATAATTGCATATGGATTTAATGCATTTCTTGATTTTCATTCATTGGTTTCTAAAATTATGTAAGAGTATGTCTATTTCATTGATTAGTTGAGACTAAAATTTCTTGAAAATGACTTGAAATTGGATTAAGGAAATATACAAGCTTGGGGCAAGAAGAATTGCAGTATTTTCCATCCCACCAATAGGATGCTTACCATCTCAGAGAACTATGGCTGGAGGCTCAAAGAGAGATTGTGCAGAGAATTACAACAAGGCTGCACAATTGGTTAATTCCAAACTCTCACTCCAACTCCTCTCTCTCAACAACTCTACAACATTGCCCCACTCAAGGGTGGTCTACATTGATGTTTACTCCCCTCTTCTTGATCTCATCATGCACCCTCAAAATTACGGTAAACGATCTCCGACACTGATACTGTTTCTCGTTATCGTATACTCTCTTCGTCCCAAATTACTTGATTTTAAATAATTGAGAGAAGTTTATTTTTATTTTTTTTAAATTTGTTGATGATTTTTAGGGTTTGAAGTGATTGACAAAGGTTGCTGTGGGACTGGAAATATAGAAGTGACAATGCTGTGCAACAAGTATAGTGGGACATGTGGAAATGTGTCGAATTATATATTTTGGGATAGCTATCATCCTACTGAGAAAGCATATAAGGTTCTTGTTGATCATATTATTAAGAAATATATCAATAGTTTCTTGTGATTATTAATTTTAACTGACCTTGTGATGAGGTTTTGTGTTTGTAATTTCCCTGTAATAAATGGTTTATTTATTGTCTCATTTGAAGAATATGATTGTGATTTTCATGAGTTATAAGAAGTTGGTTCTGTCATATTTAGCGATCATTTTATGAACTTATACAGTATTATTGTAATGTATCGATAGTTTCTTGTGATTATTAATTTTAATTAACCTCGTGATGAGGTTTTGTGTTTGTAAATTTTAATAAAATGGCTTATTTCTTGTCTCATTTAATTTGTAGAGTATTAATGAATGTGATTTTCATGAGTTCTAAGAAGTTGGTTCTATCATATTTAGCGATCATTTTATGAATTTATAAAGTATTACCATAATGTATCGATTATCATGATGCATTCTTGATTATAAAATGATTAACATTGCATATCATTTCTAATGTCTTACAAAATTCATTTTTTATTTAGCATTAATAACTTTTCACAAACTTTGAAGATAACTTTACTCATCCCTAGAACTTTATTATATACTTTTATAAATCAAATCGAGGTATGGCCAACGCAGGTAACTCTGCAGTCCACCATTCTCCACGTGAAATCTTTTTACTCTACAATTCAATTTAAATTCATACTGCAATTTCTAGAAAAATTCATCCAATGACAAAATAAATAAAATCATAATATTCCCTGAATATAATTTTATTTTTCTTGATCTATCATCAACCGTCCAATAGAGAAAGTCCTAAATCATTAATTTATCATGCGCAACCCCTTTATCAAATCAATAAATGCCATTTTTGCAGTCACACAATAGTATAATATACTATTTGAACATTGAGCTTGAATCAACAATTGGACCGATTATGAATAATTTCACCCTCCAATCAAGGAAAATATGTCAGAGCCATTCCCTCAAAATCTACCAGCAACGAATAATACAGTTGGGGAATTCAATCCAAAATATTCATAATTCAATCTCCAAAATTCTGCTCAAAAGCAGATATACTAGAAGCCAAAGTTTAGTTTGTACAGAAGAAACAATGCATAAAAATTTCTTGAAACCATTACTACTATTTCTATATTTCTCTATTATCAGCGTAGAATATATAGGTGAAGCCAAAAACAGCAGAATTCCGGCAGTTATTTCGTTCGGAGATTCGGTGGTAGACACAGGGAATAACAATTATCTCAAGACCATTATCAAAGTGAACTACCCTCCTTATGGTCAGGATTTCGTCGGAGGTCTCCCCACCGGCAGATTTTCCGACGGAAAAGTTCCGTCCGACCTCATCGGTATCCGAAAGCTCGTTCTTCTCTCTCTCTCTCTCTCTATATATATATATATATATATCATGTTGCAATGTTTGAATAGTAATGTTTAGTTTAATAAAAAAATTGCAGCAGAAGAGTTGGGAATCAAGGAGCTTCTGCCACCTTACTTTGATCCAAATTAGAAGCTGAAGATCTCTTGACTGGAGTTAACTTTGCCTCTGGAGGCTCTGGCTTCGATCCTCTCACATCTCAAGTCGTGGTATGGTACTACTCCCCTCGAATCCTCGTATCTTCGTGAAATTTTGATCGGAACGAGATGAGTTTTAAGAAAAAACTGATCAAATTATTGTAAATGGATGATGAATGATGGTGTTTTCTATTTTAAGTATCATCAGGGCGTGAGGGTGGCGGGCGGGCCGCCCAGGCCAGATGGGGTGTTTTTATTTTAAAGAAAAAATTATCATCAAATAATGTAGTCTAGTGGAGGGCCTTAGTAAATTTTATCTTTATTATCTAAGTCTGTGTTCAAATCTTCAATCAAACATTATTTTTCCCAATTTTCCTATTTTAGTGTTTACATTTGCTAATTTTTTATTGAAAAATTTCAAATACATTAATATTACAAGTCTAACCTCATTAGCCTAGATTTTCCTCTTTATCTAGGGGTTTTGTGTTAAAATCTTCAATCAAACCTTTTTTTGACCCAATTTTTCTACGTGGCGTCTTAAACGGGACGGAGAGACTACAAATTTTCATAAAATGTACTACTATATTCACTATATTTACATGTAAGTTTATTTTAATTATTTTAAAATTGAGTCCAACATACAAAACTTCTCTTTAGAAGTTTATGTAATAAAACATTACAAGTTTACATAAGATGTATAATTTTTTTTAAATTATTTTCTTAGAGAATACATTGGATGTACACGTTTTTTTTTTGTTTTTTTTCAATTTTTCACATTAGCACATTTTTTTTTCAACTCAACTCTTAAAGAAGTCTAAATAGAAGACTCGACTTTTTCGTATTTTTTTTTTAGTTTTCTAAAATATTACGAGTTCTCATAAAATCTTCTTTATTATGCTTTATAAATACTACGATTGTCTTTATAATTATTGGTAGGAGGCCCATTTTTCTTACTTCGCCCTGGGCCTATGTTTGTCAGGACCGCCCTGAGTATCATCACATAATTAGGAACGTCCCAAAATAAAATCACACAATATTATTTTAAAATAATATTTGTACAAATATGTACTATGAAATTACAACCCAACCTAACAATTGCCAATTTTTGAAATATATGCATGTCCAATTATGAGGCAAATTATGGAATTGAATAGTGGGGTAGCTTTGAAAAATAATGCATAGTAGTTTTTTAAAACAGACGTTACAATTATGGGAAAAAAAAATGAAAATGTGACATATAAATTGATTTTTTTTGTTTTTTTTTTGTTTTGTTTTTTTGTATCTTAGTTGTTGATCTTAATGAATTACTAATATCTGCAGTCAGTATTGTCCTTGTCCGACCAATTAGAAATGTTCAAAGACTACACAACAAAACTGCAACAAATAATCGGATACGAGAAAACATCAACATTACTAAGTGAAAGCCTATTCACGGTAGTGTCCGGCAGCAACGATGTTACAAATACCTATTTCGGAACCGTTTCGGTACGAAAATCGGAGTACGACGTCTCGTCCTACACCGACTTACTAGTCGGCTATGCATCCGCCTTCGTGCAGGTATATACTTAACATAACTGCACGAACACGTAGACACGAACCACTATATATAAATATGTTGCATATCATATTAACATTGTTTCCGTGCCCGAAGGATCTATACAAACTCGGGGCACGAAGGATCGGGGTTTTCGGGCTGGCGCCGTTGGGGTGCTTGCCTTCGCAAAGAACTTTGAAGGGAGGGGGAGAGAGAAAGTGCATAGAATTGTATAATCAATTTGCAGAAATGTTCAATGAGAAGTTGATTGCAGAATTGAGGTCTCTCAATTCTCAATACCCTGAGGCTAGGCTTGTGTATGTTGATATTTATACTCTCCCTCTTGATCTCATTCATCATCCCCAAAAATATGGTATGTCATCAATTAATTAATGCCTTCTGTTGCAACGTTTCAACTTTTTTTCTATAATTTTGCTAAGTCCACATTCTAAGAGTGAAAAATCTTTGTGATGTTTCAATTTTTTTTTCAATAGGATTCGAAGTCGGAGATAAAGGGTGTTGTGGAACGGGGACGATAGAAGTAGCATTTCTGTGCAAATACACGTGTCGGAACGTGTCCGATTATGTATTTTGGGATAGTTTTCACCTAACGGAAAAGGCCTACCGCCTTCTTGTCACTAGCTCCATCAACAATTTACTCTGCTGAAATCAAACATTGATTAATTGTTCCATTTATTATTTACTCTGAAATTAATCTTCCTTCCAACTTATTTTCATTTACTCACAGCATGCCAAATATATCATCACATATTTCTAATTAATGCTTCAAACACGATTGTGTATATTAAAAAAATGAAAAAAAATTGATTTTATTGCGTCACTAACTTCTAAAATAAAATGGTCACATCAAATTTGTGGCTTAAGATTACATACAATTTATCTCCTCAACTAAAAAAGTACTATAGCCATAAAAAAAATTAAGCAAAGGAATAGAATGAAAAGAGCTGCTTCACTCTCTTGAAATTAAAGCCCATCTAATCCATTCAGAAATCCGTCCCTTTCATTCCATTAATTAAAAAGATAATGATTTCTCATCTACCGTTCAAGCCTTTTTATCTTGAGAAATTCATTATTTGTTTTTTCCTTCTACGTAATTAATTATAGCTTAAAATCACTCACAATTCATCTCCCCAACTACTAACAATTGATCTCTAGATATTGTTATTGGATATGATGTTTCTTCAAGAACATATATATACATGGCTCAACTTTATAAATGGACCCAACAAATTAAGTGCTACTTATTAATGTGATTAATTCCTATAAGAAGCTTGGTTATAGCTGTTAAAAGAGGAGCATAAATTCATTTTTATTTAATTAATTTATGAATAGGTATCCTATTGATTCTCTTGGAAGAAATTGATTTCCAGCTGGTTCTAAGTATGTTAGTCAATAAACACCTTATCATTAAACATGCAAATAAGCAAGGGAATCATCCTGTAAGGAGAGATACTGAATTCCTGAACCTAAACTAACTACTAATAAACGAAAGCAAACTTTGCTCCACTTTACAGTCAGGGGCCACACTGAGAGGGAAGCAAGCCAAACGAAGAGGATCGGAACAAGGAACTCTTCTGCCAATACCAAGGAAGGAGATTCATTCCTTTCCTTCACTTCACATTTCACAAGAGGGATGGCTTTCTTCCTCCAATTGCCTACATAGCCCGGCTTCCTCTTTTCAATGAAGCAGGCATCATACATATGTAGGTCTCGGTCCGATTACTTAAGTAGTCTGTAAGCCAATGGGACGCGTTTCGCTCTTTTTGTCCTTCCCTGTCCCTTTCTAGAGAATATGGTAGTTAGGCTATGGACAACCTGTATCTAAGTTCTATACATGGAATATGGCTACGGAATACGGGTATGGTCAACCGTTTGCTAAGGAAGAGCGAGCACAAACAAGGAGTTATCTTATCCGGATTGTTGTACTATCTGTTAAGTGTCAACAAACAACTGAAACAGATAGAAAAGAAAACCATGCTAGCTCTTGAGGAAACTAAAAAGACAAACCACGCAAGACACTTGTAACCGATTGAACATTAGAAGTAGAGCTCGGGGCCTTAGCTACACTACACACATCGAATTCAATAAAGGAAGAAGCCAAAGGCAATCTCCTTCCCGACTTCAGCAGTGAAGAGAGAGGAAAGAAGAAGTCTTAAAAAACACAAGGCTCGGGTCAATTCGCTCTTTCTTTTTTATCTACAGAAAATAACCAAAGAGCAACATCTTCTCTCATTCCTGAAAAGATTACAAAAATACTAGCTAGCATCTCTAGCAAGCAAAGGAATTGACTGGTTTACTTGATTGATTGTTAATCTTTCATTAAGAAGCACCTGGTGCTCCCTGAGCCCGAAGCTCCGCACTCCTTACTACGCTCGATTATCATTATCTAGAGCTTCCCGATCCAAGGTTACTCAAATCTGATATATTTTCAGATAGGTAGTCACTGGGGGTTTACAAGGACATCGGGTTAAGCTCTGCATTACATTACTAGACCCGTTGGATTACAGCCAATGGGAAGAGCTACGGTTAATTTCAGCAGTAAAATGCTGAGCTAAATCCAAAATACTAATACTAATATCGTATCCCATAAATCTCTCTAATTATAATACTCCGAACCCAGCATCGATCGATAGGTTAAAGAAAGCAAAGTAAAAGAAAGGAGAGGTTAGGCTAGGTTGTTCCATTTTCTTTCCATTTTCTTTCTTAAATAAGAATATTCATTCATTCATTCATTAAACCACCAAAGAACAGCGAGCAAATTTATACAAGTAGTAAGAAACGGAGAATGATCTGAAAATCCAGTCCATGAACTGATGAACATATCCTACCATATCCTAACAAAACATAAAAAAGCAAAAGAGAGGCCTAAATTCGAGGCTTCTTACCATCCCCATCAGGGCCAGGTCCAGGGCAAGCAGAGGGAGACCTCTTCATCCCAGCTCCACCATCTCCATCTCCATCTCCTGAGGGGCCAGCAGCAGCGTCTGTGTCTGCGTCAGTGTCCTCCTTAATTGGAATGTTGAAGCTCCGAGCCACGAGGCGTCCAAGTTCCGCCGCGGTCATGCTATGACTGATTAAAATCGCGTCCCTCGCCCGCCTCGGCGGTTTCGGCTTCGGCATCTGCTTTGGCTTTGGTTTTGACTGCTTCGCCTGCCCAGATCTACCTCCACTGCCTCTACAACTGCCACGCCCAACCGGAGACTGGGCATCTGATATCTGCGGAGATGGCGCCGGCGCCGGATTTGATCCAGTGTTCGGCGGAAGATCGGCCATCACAAACATCCCCCGCTCCTGAGATTTGATGGGCCGTAGGCAAAACTAAAAATATGGACCTTTATATATAAAAAATATAAATTGATTATATTAAAATTGAAATGATCCAAGAAAATAGAAAAAGAAATTTGCGAATCACATGAAAACCTAGTTTTACGTAAAAAAAAATCTCCATATCTTTATGCCTTGATCTTCGCCTTCATATCTCCATGCATTGATCTTCACCTTCACGCCTTGATCTTCACCTGCAACAAAATGCATACGTACAATATATATATAAAAAATATAAATTGATTATATTAAACTTGAAATGATCCAAGAACATAGAAAAAGAAATTTGCGAATCACATGAAAACCTAGTTTGACGTAAAATAAAATCTTCATATCTTTATGCCTTGATCTTCACCCTTCATATCTCCATGCATTGATCTTCACCTTCACGCCTCGATCTTCACCTGCAACAAAATGCATACGTACAAATACAATATCATAGAAAACGATTCCTTCGAGCATTTGCAGATGCAAAATCATTGATTATCATATCAACATCAATATTTTGTAATATATCTTTCTCAATAGATAAAGTTGCTAAACCATTCAACCTTTCTTGAGACATTGATGACCTCAAGTAGGTTTTTATTAATTTAAGTTTCGAAAAACTTCTCTCGGCAGATACTACAGTCACAGTCACAGTCACAGTCACAGTTAATAAAATTCTATAAGCAATCGATATATTTGGATAACAATCTGTCGATTTCACAAATTTTAGAATTTCAGTGACCGACATGGATTCAATGGGTAAAGTCAATTGTAATACTTTTAATTCAGAGAAAAAATCATCTAAATCAACTTCACATAAATTGTCATGAGTAAATGTAGAATGAAAATTAACACAACTACGTCTTAACTCATCATCATCCAATGACTTTAACTTATTTGAAGTATATAAAAATCCAAAAATACTTTCAAATGTCTTCAATTCCTCAAATCTATTATTTAAAGAAGAAATTGTCATATCTACAACAATCAAAAAGTACTTAATTCTAAATATCAATGTACTACGGAGTAGTATGATTTTTATTTTTACAATACTATTTAATTTATATTGGAAATTACCAAACTACCCCTCATTAATTTCAAACCCAGTGGAGCCCATGTAACCCCCTTCATCACTGTTAGCTACAATGAAATTCTCTCGGGCCTTACTTTTATTTTGGGCTCCAAAATTACAATATTACTTACCAAACAGCAAGATAAGCTAGATAGTGGGCTTTATCAAGGCTTATGAGGGATTAATTAGATGAAGTCTTTTTCTTTTCTTTTTTTTCAAGACACGTTTTTCTTTCCATCTTTAATTTTAGTTAGAGCATCTCTAATGAGGAGCTCTTAAAGCGGGCTCTCCCACTTTTTAGGTGGACAGAGCTCACTTCTAAAATCTTTCTTAGTATACAGGTTCTCTGGAATCTTTCTGATTTTTTTTTTTTCATTCAAAAATCGAATTTTCATATTTATTTCAATGTTTATTTTATTTCGATTTCTATTTCGAATTTTATTTTGATATTTATCTAATACTGTAAATGTTTTTACTGTATATAATTTAAGAAATTAAAATTTTGAATTTTATTTCATTTATTGAATTAAAAAAACATCATTGCATAAAATTTAAAAATACGAACTAAAAATCTTAATTATGAGCTCTAAGTGCCTATAATTCTTCGATCAAATCTTATATGAGTTGTCTGTGACGGTTCAAGTCGTGTAAATTGGCAGTGCGCTCAATGTAATCCCGGAATGAAGTTGACGCACCTCGATGTACTTGTGAAGTCCTAGGGGTATTGCCAAACACCTCGTCTTCAAATGGAGCCCAATCCGTCGTCGTTGCCTCTTCGCTCTCGTTGATCATGTTATGCAAGATGAAACAAGTGTACATAACATTTTGTATGGTATCGCGGTTGTACAGTCGTGAATGACCTTGGATAATTCCCCAACGCATTTAAAGTACTTTGAAAGCTCTTTCAACGTCTTTGCGCGCTGACTCATGCTTTGCCTTGAAAAGTTCAACTTTCGGATCAGTTGCGTATGTTGGGCTTGACATGAAAACTGGCCACTTCGGGTATATCCCATTGGCGAGATAGTAGCCCATGTTATGTAGTCGGCCATTGGCTCTGAAATAGATGTGGGGGGTTTGTGCCATTTTTTTTATTAGTATTTTCTTACTCTCATGTTTTGGATGTGTGGACTTTTGATTCTTTTGGGAGGCTCTGGAATTTGTGTATTCGATTGTGTCAAACTTTTTTCTAAATAATAACTATATGTAATTTGATGGAAATTTAACTTTTTAAAATTATATATTTTATAAATTACTCCTGGCAACTGCCGGGTGGACAATACTAGTTCACTTATATAGTAGTATTATTTTATACACCATTAAACTTTTCGTTTTGTATTTGTGCAAATGTGTATGAAAAATTACAATCACACCCTATTAATTGCCAATTTTTAAAATCTATCCAATGATAAGGCAAATTATGGAATTGAATAGTGGGGTAGCTTTGAAAAAAAGTTGCATAAGTTGTTAGTATGATAGTAGTTTTTCAAAGGGACGTTACAACTATGAAAAAAAAAAAAGAAAAAAAATATATGGCATAAGAAACGATTCCTTTTTCTTTTATTTTTGGGTGTATTTTAGTTGTTGATCCAATATTGATTAATTTGTTACTAATGTCTACAGTCAGTGCTGTCCTTGTCTGACCAATTAGAAATGTTCAAAGATTACACAACAAAATTGCAACAAATAATCGGATACGAGAAAACATCAACATTACTAAGTGAAAACCTATTCACGGTAGTGTCCGGCAGCAACGATGTTACAAATACCTATTTCGGAACCGTTTCGGTACAGAAATCGGAGTACGACATTTCGTCCTATGCCGACTTACTAGTCAGCTACGCTTCCGCCTTCGTGCAGGTATACTTATCATAATTGCACGAACACGTAGACACGAACCACTTATGCATAACGTTGTTTTCGTGCCCGAATTGAAGGATCTATACAAACTCGGGGCACGGCGCCGTTGGGGTGCTTGCCGTCGCAAAGAACTTTGAAGGGAGGAGGAGAGAGAAAGTTGCAGAAATGTTCAGTGAGAAGTTGATTGCACAATTGAGGTCTCTCAATTCTCAATACCCGAAGGCCGGCTAGGTTTGTGTATATTGATATTTATACTCTTCCTCTTGATCTCATTCATCATCACCAAAAATATGGCATGTCATTATTAGCAAAATATGCATATATATATTTTGTCACAACGTTTCAATATTTTTTCATGACGTTTCATTTTTTTTTCAATAGGATTTGAAGTCGGAGATAAAGGGTGTTGTGGAACGGGGACGATAGAAGTAGCGTTTTCGTGCAAATACACATGTCGGAACATGTTTGATTATGTATTTTGGGATAGTTTTCACCTAACGGAAAAAACCTACCGCCTTCTTGTAACCAGCTCCATCAACAATTTACTCGAAATTCATCACATTAAACTTATTTTAACTCCTCATTTTGTTATTCACTCATATATAGCATGCCAAATATATCATCCCATATTTCTAATTAATGCCTCAAACTTGATTGTGTATAAAAAAAAATGAAAAAATCGATTTTATTGCGTCACTAACTTTTAAATAAAATTGTCACATCAATTTGTGGCTTAAGATTGTAGTACAATTTATCTCCCCAACTAAAAAAGTATTATAGCCATAAAAAAATTAAGCAAATTAAGGAATAGAATGAAAAGAGCCTCACTAGATCTCTTGAAATTAAAGCCCATCTAATCCATTCAGAAATCCGTCCCTTTCATTCCATTAATTAAAAAGATAATGATTTCTCATCTACCGTTCAAGCCTTTTATCTTGAGAAATCATTATTTGTTTTTTTTCCTTCCACATAATTAATTATAGCTCAAAATCACACACAATTCATCTCCCCAACTACTAACAATTGATCTCTAGATATTGTTATTGGATATGATGTTTCTTCAAGAACATATATATACATGGCTCAACTTTATAAATGGACCCAACAAATTAAATGCTAATTAATGTGATTGATTCCTATAAGAAGCTTGGTTATAGCTGTGTTAAAAGAGGGGCATAAATTCATTTATTTAATTAATTAGTTGCTACACTCCAAAATGCTTCCTTTCTTGCTGTGTTGTAGTGTACTAATTCTGGCGAGAGAGGTTGAGGCGGCGATAAAATTACCCGGGAATCTCACAGTTCCGGCGGTTATAGTGTTCGGAGATTCGATAGTGGATACCGGTAATAATAACTACCTCACTACTATTGCTAAATGCAACTTTCCTCCTTATGGTCAAGATTTTATGGGAGGGAAGCCCACTGGTAGATTTTCCAATGGCAAAGTTCCTTCCGACCTTCTTGGTATTATTCCACTAATTATTTGTATATATAATTTTTAAAAAATATATAAAATTGATTCTTAGTTAATGATCAAATTATGTTGATTTGATTGCACTGCAGTCGAAGAATTAGGCATTAAGCCGCTCTTGCCGGCGTATCTGGATCCGTCGTTGAACGATCAGGATCTTCTGACGGGTGTCAACTTTGCGACCGGAGCTGCAGGGTGGGACCCCTTAACGGCTGAGCTCTCGGTACTATTATTGTTGTTATTGTTGTTGTTTTTTATTATTTTTTTGTTTTGTTTTTGTAATTTAGAATATGGAGATGTTTTAAATTAATTTATTTTGAATGCAGACAGTGTTGACGTTGCCGGAGCAATTGGAATTGTTTAAAGAGTACATAGGAAAAGTGAAGAAGATTGGTGGGGAGGAAAAATTATCCAAAATCCTAAATGAAAGTCTCGTTGCGGTAGTGACCGGTAGCAACGATATATCCAACACTTATTTCATCACGCCTTTTAGAAAAATCCAGTATGATGTTCCCTCGTATGTCGAGCTACTCGTGAGCTATGCTTCTAGTTTCGTAGAGGTAATTTTTTAAAAAAAAATAAAAATAAAATAGTAAGTATTTTTATTGATCACATGCGAATCAAGCTTAATTATATATATTGTGATGCTTTTGAAGGATTTGTATCGACTGGGGGTTCGTAGAATCGGAGTAACTAGTCTTCCACCCGTGGGATGCCTGCCCTCGCAACGAACGTTGCGGGGCGGAATCGAAAGGAAGTGTGTGGAGGAATACAATGAAGCTGCAGAGTTATTCAACAAGAAGCTTTCGGCTAGATTGGCCTCTCTAAATGCTCAATTGCCTGATGCAATCCTAGTCTATGTTGATATCTACAATCTCCCTCTTGATTTCATTCGGAACCCACAAAATTATGGTATGTTTAGCTCTTAAATTTTTCTATCTTTTGTTTTGTGTATTAAAAAAAAAAAAATCACTCAATTTTGGAGCACGACGACATGCTTCATAATATTGCCACAATAGTCGCACATTTTTTTAATTTAATTTGTAGCAACATAATTACGTTCAGAATTTTCCAACGACCGCAAGTTTGAAATTGGGATGCATGCATAATAAAAGAATCATGCATGCCAAGTTGGAAAAGTTTGAAATAAATTGATTTTGCTACAAATCAAAAAATGATTGGACTTCGACATGTAGCATGCTAAGTTGGGGAAATTTTTTCAGACATAAATGTAAAATTGTTTGTTTATTTTATGTCTAGTAGCATGGTTCATGTGTTTTTTTTCAAAATTTGAAAATCAATATATTTGTTTTATTTTGTTTATCGTCTAAAACGTTTGGTTCTAAAAAGGATCTCATCCTATACGTAATGAATAAGGATAGGTTCAAGTGGCAACAGAGATGCTGCGGAACAGGGTAATAAAGTGACCTTACTTTGCAAGATTGCTGAGCCTTGCTCCCCCTGTACAAGACTGATATTGTCTGGAACAGTTTCACTCAATCTACTGAAAAGCATAGTCAGAACCCTCCACTTCTCTTTAAATTTCCAGTTAATCGGGTGCGCGACAATGATCTCTTCGTAAAAAACTGTTGGCGTTGGATAGATGCCTCTCTGCTGAAGCTTCCGACTGTATCGCAAATCCCCGTCTCTTGAATTCTTGATCAATCTGAAAACATCTGTCGAGACTTATGCGTCCCTCTCTGCATATGTAAGAAAACATCTATATAGCCATGTAAATTCAAAGGATGTAAAAATGGGCAAAAGTTATTACTCGTTTACTTTGACTTATAAAACAGTTGGCCACAATTTTACCATTCTTGTACCTTTTCTACTCTTACATATATTTTCCAAAAAACAAAAAATCAGGATAATTTAGACATTTTATATTTTATACATCTATATAATTATATAATATAAATAATTATATAATTTTATACCACATTATATAATCCTCCACTATATATCTAAATAGACGTATAAAAAATACACACAAATGGTATACGCTCTCTATTTTTACGACTTGAAATAGAATGATTATCAATTCCAATACCAAAATTTAAGTAGGAAATGAGCCATTGTAAATTTCATCTAGCAAAATTCTTTAATAAGGTAATATAAATAAAGAGTGTGAATATTTGATCATTCAAGTTTTCAGACTATAAATTACTACCCTCCATCTCAATTAAATAGTCTCATTTGCTTTATTGATTTTTTCGGCACGCATTTCTACTGAAACCTAGTACGAAAAATATAATAAAGCAAATGAGACTAGTTAGTTGAGATGGAGGTAATACGTGATTTAAGTAAGGGCAGTTCGAAACACGACTTATAAAAAAATTTGGTAAATAGCCAGCGCTTTTAGTTAGAGCGTGGAGCGGAAAACCCCAAAGCTTACGCTAGCTTTGGCTATGGAGTAGGAGTACTACTGCTTGAGGAGGGTTTGAAAAAACTGAAATTCAGAAAAATGGAGCCTCTAACAATATTCGTCGACGAGCTCAAACGGCTCGCCACGACGGCGCACGAATTGGCTCACGGCCTCCTCAACTCCGGCCGCCGCAGTCCGGTACTCCTTCAATTTCGGATTTTCATTTTAATTTTTTGTATGTTTTGTCACGACGAGATGATTATTTGCATTTTGATAATGCTTCGTTTTTCCCGCCTTCTAATACTTCCAATTTGTTTGCTGAAATAATTGTTTATACAATGCTCTGTATTGGTTTCACTGCGTATGGTGATTTTATTATTTGTGGATAGTAGAATCTTCGTTTGGAGAATTTGGATGAAAAAAAATGAAGGATTAACTGTTTGTTGGTGATTGGCCTAGGTCATTAGTGATGATTAAACTCTTCTACTATGATGCAGCAGTTTTGCTTGAAGTATTTTCTCTTCCAACACGAGAAATCTTATGTTGAGAAAAGTGGTTGAAGCTCTTTTTGTGCTGAATGCTATTTCTTGGATTAAGTATAAGTTTGTATAAACATTTTGTGAAAGTTAGTGCCGTTTTGGGATCGGATGATGGATGCTCACTTTTCTACTTGATTAGTTTATGTAGCACTACTTAATTGTTAAATTTGTTTCCATTTGAGGAATTCTTTAAACTTTAGGAGTGTCCTGTTTCTTTGATTCTTGAGTTATATGTCAAGGCATGGGATTCTACTGTTAACCTTGAGTATAATTCATAGGTAGGAAGAGCTATGAGATGGGGCCTTACAACTATTCGAAATGGTGTGATTTACAGATTGATATCTTGAAGCGGTTACAACGAGAAGCATTTTCAGATATCATGAAACTCAGGGATAGGCAAGACAAGGTAGAAAGACTACTCACTTTCTATAAATCTTCAAAAGGAAGTCCGTTCCAAGAATCTAGCACTCACGTGAGGGGAAATGTGGATGTAGTAGGAGCATTCTTTGTCATGGATGATGTTGACGAGCAGAAATTTGATGCAATTCAAAGATCTGGCATTAGAAATGGTATTGATGCAAGACTGAGATTTGAAACTGATGTAAGAGAGAAAGATAAACTTGTAGCAGAATTTTCCGCCAATGGCAAAGGTCAAGGTGATATGCTGGGGGGTCCACTTTCGCTTGCAAAAGTTTTCTACGCTGCGCATTTTAGTGATTGGTTCTCTGCAATTGCAATACCAATGGGAGCCGAATGCAGAGATGTTGGATTTCCAACAAGTACTTATCAAGTAAGTGTTTATTACCATTCTGTTTCCTAGGCTTTTGCATCTGTGTTTTACTTCCTCTCTTCAGAGTAGAAGTCGCTTTCTGTCTTTTCTTATCATCTAATGCATGGTCAAATCTTATGGAGATAAATTGTTCGTAATATGCCCTCTAGCTCTGTATAAAAAATAGAATACCATTTTTGCAGGAAAGGGCACTAACTTGCTATTCTGATTCTGGACCTCCACTTCTGTACCAGCCAAATGGTGGTGCCATTGGCATAACAGTGAGAAAAATGAACATTGTTGCCTCGATGGCGCAGTTTGTATCTGATTCGTCTAGCACATTCGGACAAATTGTGTGGCAACTCTCTAGAAACACGAATCTCTCACTTTTGGGTGTCCACAGAGAGTTAAGACCATCAAGTCAAAATATCAGCCTCGGAGCGTTAGCATTCCCTATTAGAATTTTTAAACGTAATAGATTTTCAGAGACGCGGGCAGAAGAAGATAGCTCGATAAGTAGGCAAAGACATAGCTCCATTTCTCTGATGTTCAACTCAGAAATTGACGAGAGTGCAAAGATAGGAGGTTGGATAGAGGCCAAAAACTCCGACCCTCGACACCTGCAGTGGGCCGTTACAATGTCCGATACTCCTGAAGACGAGATTGGATGGGGTTTGACCTTAGGTGGGGTGTTACAAGGTCCGAAAAACTTGGAACATTTTCAGGTGGAGACATTCTTGAACATGAACTTTGGGAAAAGGTTTTCTCTGCAACCAGGTCTTTTATATGTTAAGGACGGTGTCACCCAGATTCCAGCCCTAACGATCCGTTCTAGCTGGTCTTTGTAGCTGCTCTTCGCCAACCGTGTGCATCTTTCTGCTTCTCGAGAGCTCGTTTATCGTGATTGCACTCAGGTATGTTGCTCTTGTTGCTAAGAAGACATGGATTCTACGTGTGTGTGATTCAGTCATGTCCTAATCTTTTGGGAAATAAATTTTTACTTAATGAAGTAAGACATTAGTAGTGCTATCGGGGCCTCTGTTTAATCAAGTTTCTTGCAATTTGGAGTAAAAATCTGGTGGACATCTCGAGAAATGCGGCACTTTCATGAAGAATTGTGCCACGGTTTTATATACTTTCTATATTCTTGTTTGTATTTTCATTTTCATATAATTTTCATGCCTAACCATAACATGATCCCCATTTCTCTTTCCCAGCAGACTCAAGGATGTGAAGAATTAGATACATGAGGTTCGTTATGTGTCTATTTAATGAACTGTGATTCATATTCATAATATATATAAACTTGTGTGAAGATTTATATCTTTCGAAATATTAAATTATGCACACCCTGTGTAACATGGATAATCATTATCTGTGTGTGTGTGTGTGTGTTTTGTCTTGCCTCATCCACAAAGGCACAATGAAGGGCTGGAAAATGAAAGTCCATTCTTGATGGAGGACCACTAGAGAAGACTTTTGGGGTTATTGAAGAAGGTTTCTTACCCATCCCTTTAAGGTGACTTTGGGCCCCTAAGATTGACAACAATATCATTTCTTGTATTCTCCTTCCTACACAAAACTCACTTATATTATCCGCCTCATAAATTTATACTCTTCCGTCCCTGACATATGAGTGAAATTTCAACTGACACGGGAATGAAGGAAAATCTGTTTAATTAGTTGGTTGTGGATGATGAAAATCTTGAGAGAAGAGATAAAGTGATTGGTGATAAATAAAGTGTAATTTGAGGGTATTAACATATTAGATCAAAAAGGTGTAAAATGAATAATTTCTATTTTAGGTAATACTCCCTCCTTTCATAAAAACCGTGGCTCGTCTTTTTGGCATGTATTTCTATGCTTCGTGATGACGGGATGTAAAATGAATTTTTGAGTATTTTTTTTACAGTGTATCACAACATTATGAAGTATTGAAATGCACGAAAAAAAAAAAGATATACACTTCAAATAATTCTTGTTTCAAGAAAATGCGACAAGGTTACTACAAAAGCCAATAATTGCTCGCAATCCTTTTCACTTCCCCACTTCATTTTATTCCCAATCTGTTAATTAGATTAAATAATAACAATGATTATAGTTGAGACAAATTTAAACATCATTGCAGTGCACGGGTATCACTCGCTACATTCTTTTCACTTTACACAAGGACGGATATTTTTATTAAAGATATTTAATGAGAATTGTTTTTGCTAATCTCCATTATTATAGGTTGGCACCCACAAATTGCGAGCGGAGTTTTAATCTGTTTTGTCACTATCCAAATCTAATATGTATATACTTATTAGCACTCTCACGTTTTGATGGTGAATTCCTCGGTGGCCACATGAAAACAACTAAGTCAGAAGAATATACAAAGTGGTCCACTAGTGTGATCATATTTATATTTTCATGTATATAATTACAAAATCTGCTTTTCACTAAAGCCAAAATGCCAGAAATCATTCTAACCGCTTATGTTATTTTATATGTCCTCTTTTTAGTACTATTACAAAATTTTAAAATCGGTGTATGAGAAATTCAGCATATTCTCCGTCCATCTCAGAAAAAAAAAAATGAATCGTTTGTTAAATATATATGATGTACATGTCAGATTCGTTATGTGTAAATTGTGTTTTGGGTGAGAGTACTTGAAAACATTTCAATTTCGAATGAGTTGCCACTTAATTTTTACCGAGACATAAGTTTTTATTGAGCCAAATTCATAGTACTTTCTCTGTCCCACTCGATATGGCCTATTTTTTATTTAAATGAATAGTATAAAATAATAAAACATGTCATATCGAATGAGACAGAAGGAGTAGTAGGTTTAGAAACTCAAATAAACAAAGAAATAATTATGTGGCACCTTCAATACTTCGCAATAAATACTGTATTTATTATAAGGCACTGTACATAGCAAATAAACACCTGGTTTATATTTAACAAATGCGGGAAAATATAAAAATAAAAAAGAGAAAAACCTTTTGCCCTTTCCACAAACCGTTGAAAAAGAAGAGTAGCAGCCATTCATGGCACTGCGTCTCACTCTCACCCATTTCTCCTCCATGAATCTTTGAGATCCTTTGCTTTCTTCCTTAGAATTTGAAGTGATAAAGGGATTTTGAAGAAAATGTCGTCGTGGGATCACTTCGGCGAGGCGGCGAACATCATACAGCTGACGGGGCTGAATGGGGTGGCGCTGGTGGGTCTGATAGTGAAGGCGGCGAACAGGGCGAGGATGCACAAGAAGAATTGCAGGGAATTCGCGCAGCACGTGAAGTTGATTGGGAATTTGCTGGAGCAGCTCAAGATTTCGGAGCTCAAGAGGTACCCGGAGACGCGGGAGCCATTGGAGCAGCTCGAGGATGCTCTGCGCCGGGCTTACCTGCTGGTGAATAGCTGCCAGGAGCGGAGCTACCTCTATTTGATGGCCATGGGGTGGAACATCGTCTACCAATTTAGGAGGGCTCAGGAAGAAATCGATCGCTACTTGAGGATTATTCCCCTCATCGCTCTCCTCGATAATACCAGGGTCAAGGTAATTCCCCTCTCTCCTCTCTCTCTCTCTCTCTCTCTCTATCTATCTCTGTGGATGTTGATTTGGGATTTTGATGGAATTAATGTTTTGAATATGGCTGTTTGCATCACGAATTGAAGTCAAAAAGGTGGATGGGGACTAATGACTTTCTGTTGAAATGCTAAAGTCATGTTTATGTTGTAATCTTACTTTTCATTTTTTTTTTTTTTTTGGTTTTTTCTTTTTTGGAATTTTCATTTGGAGTTTTAGACTGAATTTAAGGGGTTGTTGAACTGTAAACGGATCACCTTTCATCTCTTAATTTGCCTGCATATGCAATAAAAAACTAATTAGATTGGGATCATGCGTTTTCTCTCCTCAAGAAAAAAAAAAGAAGAAAAGAAAAAAGAGAAATTCTAATTTTCTTATAAATTCTTGAAGTAGATTGGGATCATGTGTTTAGGATTCTGGTAATATTTCTGGGTCAGTGAGTGATTCTTGGACTTTTTACTTTACCTATGAAGTTCAATGCCCTTTGGGTGCAATCCAAATTCAAGCTACCCAAAAAAAACAGTGAGATTTTATGGAGTTTTTGGAGTTTTAAACTTGCTCCTAGTAATTAGTATAATTAGAGTTTATATGTGATTAGCAGCTGCATGAGGATGCCTAGAATCTAACTAGCTTGTTCATGTTGATTTTCCAAGAATGTGAAGGTTGCTGTTTTGTGTGCTTTCAAAAGTTTTTTGATTCTTGCTGATAAATGTTTCTGCCTTAGACCAAATGATTCCAATTTTCATATAGCTTTGTTTTCTCAATCCTAAATTTTAGTTTGCTAAAGGCCTTCATTGATATATTTTAAAAGTTCTGCTGAAAATACGCAGGAGAGGATCGAAGAAATTGAGAAGGATCAGCGCGAGTACACTTTAGACGAAGATGACAGAGCAGTGCAAGTGGCGATTTCTGAAAATGACATGATAGTCTTGAAGAAAAGTATTTCTTGTTCTTATCCGAATTTGCCCTTTGATAAGGCACTAAAGAAGGAACATGAAAAGCTTGAAGCAGAGCTTCATCACTCACAAACTAATATGGATATGAGCCACTGTCAAGTAATCGAGCGTCTGCTTGAGGTTACTGAAAGTGCAGCTGGTTCTGTGGCAGAGACAAACTCATCACATAAAGTTCCCGAGACGTCAGTCCCAGACAAGGAGCATTTTTCCAATGAGGATTATTCGAGAAAATTGGATACTTCAAGAAGCTCAAGGTTCATCTAGCACCATCACATATACTGATTGTTGTTATCTTAATTACAGCTTGGTTTATTTATCCAGTTGCTCAGATTGAGTTATTCTGTTTCCGGATTTCTGATTGTAGAGAAGAAGCTACAGATTCGTCGAGGAATAACACGATTTCAACCAAGGGAGCAACTTGGCATGACGAATGGCATGCAGATTTACTCGGCTGCTGTTCAGAACCTTCCTTGTGTATGTCCTCTCTTCATGAATGCACTATATCGTTACGAAAATTATCTGCAATATCTGTTGATTAACTGTCTGTCGATTTTCCTTCAATTCTTTGTTACGTGCATTTTTTTTTAATCTTCCTAGAGATCATAAGACTACTTTGTTTGAGAATCATACTTTTACGATCTTAGTTTATGGCATGATTTTCTGAATATGTGACGATGGCAGGTGTAAGGACCTTTGCTTGTCCTTGCGATACAATTTCAAAGATAGCATCGGTGGCAACTAGTAAGGATATAAGTGAGTACACCTGCAGCATTTTTTCACTTTCCATAGCATCAGTTCCTTATGATATACTTAAGTTGCAGAAGGAAAGTATTAATAGGACTTTTGTCGTTTCGCAGCTTCAGGAGATGCTTGTAATGAGATAATGGCCTATTCCCTCATACTGTCGTGTTGTTGCTACACTTGCTGTCTTAGAAGAAAGCTCCGACGCACTCTAAACATCAGGGTATCTCACTCATCCGTTACTAAATCTCTAGGCAATTATGATTATTCAATACATATTGACATGCGAACACTATTTCTCGATCATGAATTAATATCAACTCTAATTCCTCGTAGGGCGGTTGGTTTGATGATTGTTTATCGCATTTTATGTGCTGTTGCTGTGCACTCGTTCAAGAATGGAGAGAAGTAGAGATACGTGGTAACATTTGTATTACTAGAAACATTTTCTTCGTTTACGAGAGGTGGTTTATGATGGTAAACGTACGTTGTTAATGTAGGTGCGAAGAAGACGAGGATTAGCCCTCCGCCGTCTCAACAGATGGAGGAGTACTGAATGATTCTGCTGGGTCAGTGTAGTTCCAGATGTTGATACTTTGCCTTATAGCTTTCATCATCAGTGCAGATTAATTAAACTCATTCATATATAGTTTATTGGCAACTAATTTAACGTGCTGAAAAGAAGCAGAAGCTTATCATGATATATGTATATGTACAGTGGAATGGCCACTTTCGTTTATAGTAAGTACTTGTGAATTGTGATGCAATTCACTACTAGTTTTTTTTTTTTTTTGGGAAGGTGATGCAGTTCAATATTATTTATTCTATAGTTGAAGAAAATAAATAAATAAATAAGGCAAAAAATAGAAGAAAAGTAAAAAATTTAAAAATATAATAAAATAAAATATCATAATATATAATTTATCTCCATTATTGCCTGCATTATTAGTGCTTAATGAGTCTAAGTAGGTGCGCCTAATTAGCACTCATACCTAATTAAGAAACCATCTGTAAAACAGATGCAAAAGTGAATAAATAACCATGGTAGAAAGCATATTAGATCTAATAATTAAATGATTTGGACAAATACGTTTCCTAAATTGTAGTACAAATTTGTACAAAAGATGATGTCAATACAATATGAGAGATTAATGCTTTCCTACCCACGTGGACATGCTTAATATATACATGGATGAGGTGGCAGCATTATATTTAAGGAAAAAATTAATTAGTATACCTTATAAAAATAAATTTTACCAAAAAAAACTAAACCTCAAAAGGAAAAATTATTGACGTGACACTGCCACGTCCACGGTGGGTATGGGATCATTTCTCCAATATGAGATTAATAGAACATCCGGCATGAATACTAATCTTTTTTTTAATTTTTTTTTTTTTTTTTTGTCCCTCATCTTTTTGCACATAATTTTTTAACAGGTTGTGATACGTGTCGAAAAGTCGATATTAAGATAAAATTTATATCTCGCTTGATGCAGTGTATTATACAATATTAAGTAATACTCAAATTATCTAAATATCCATTTTTCTACACATAAAGATAAGTGTCGAAAAATTATGTGCAAAGATAGATAATAGAATGAATAATTGCTAGCAGGCATGTTGCCCCACCATAACATAATGAGGTCCATTTAAAAAACCATCCATTTTATATAAAGTTATTTTATTATTTTAATAGACTTAGTCGAATAAAAAAAGTCTCTATATAAAAGAGATAAAATGCGGTACTATAATTTATTTTTTTCATTTTCAAAAACCTATGTGTTTATTTAAAGGCCGAAGGATTTTCAGGTGATTCTCCATCAACAAACATACTAAAACTCTAAAAGCCTATAATCTATTTTTAATTAAAAGCATCGAAAATTAATTGAAGAATAAAACAGTAAATCACTTAAAATTACCCAACAGTTGTTACATTGCTTGTTTTATTTCACTACATATTTATTATTATGAGTTTTATGATATACTGTATCACGTAGGAAACAATAAATTTTTAAGGAGATAAATACGGAGTAATGTTATTGGAAAATTAAAAAAATTAATAAAAAGAGAGAAATAAAATTGTAAATAGAAGAAATTTATACAAATTTAATTCAATAATAAATCGTCTATTTTATAATAGGAGTGACATATATTAGATTTGATCAATATTCAGAACCGAAAACAAGTTCTTCAATTCGCCTCTCTTCTCTCTCTTCTCTCTCTAGGTCTCCTTCACAGGAATTTGATACTCAAATTCCGAACGATGTCGTCATCCGCGGCGGAGAACGGGAGCAGGAAAATCACGCTGCGCAGTTCCGACGGCGAGGTGTTCGAGGTGGATGAGTCGGTGGCGCTGGAGTCGCAGACGATCAAGCACATGATCGAGGACGATTGCGTCGACAACGTCATCCCCCTCCCTAATGTCACGGGCAAAATCCTTTCCAAAGTCATCGAGTACTGCAAGCGCCACGTCGATGCCGCCGCTTCCGCCTCCAAGGCCGACGACAAGCTCGCCTCCGCCGTCTCCGACGAGGAACTCAAGTCTTTTGACGCCGATTTCGTCAAAGTCGACCAGGCCACGCTCTTCGACCTCATTTTGGTGCGAATCTGAGTTTCTATTTTCATTTTGGTGCTGTGAATTGCGTATAAGGTGTTTCCGGTTTCTGTTGTTTGCTCTGTTTGAAACTCCAACTGCCGTTTCTACTCGATGATGCGTTGATTGATGTCGATAGTTGTTTGTTGCTACTTCATGTTGTGTTTTTCTACGCATCATTCCTGTTGGTTACATATATGTTAATGGACTGAGATGAGAGTGATAAACTATCCAATTATGATTACCTTTCCGTGAGTTGGTTGTTTCAGATGATTTTAGAGTTTCTATCTTTAAGTGGAGTGATTCTATTTGCTTGATTGTTATCACTTTGCAAGCTGATTTAAGTAAAATTCCAGATTCTGCTAAATTGTGAAGCTTAGTAGTTGTGTCATTCACTATATATTTCTAGCTGCTATTTTCTGATTCTGTTTGATAATAATGGTTGGTGATCAATGACATGTATGCTTAGGTCTCTTTGTTAGCATACAAGATATTGTTCTTGAAATTGAATCTTGACGATTGGCTGTAAGTTAGTTCGCTGAGAATGACTTCTTTGGGATAGTTGCATCGAAAGTCTTCTTCGTGTAATCTATAAACACTAACAGAGTGATGAGTGCATCAGTGTTTCTAGATAGATGAGATTTATATCACCATTTTCTTCCTACCTAATGATACTGTTTCTTCGTTTGCTCATATCAGGCTGCTAACTACTTGAATATCAAGACGCTTCTGGATCTCACCTGCCAGACGGTAGCAGACATGATAAAGGGCAAAACTCCGGAGGAGATAAGGAAGACATTCAACATCAAGAACGACTTCACACCTGAGGAGGAAGAGGAAGTCAGGCGAGAGAACCAGTGGGCTTTTGAATAGATGAAGTAGCTTTAGCTGCCAATAAAAGTTAGATTTGGTGCAAATAGTAAGATTTTGTGTGGACTCATTTGAGTCTATGTTGTTAATCTCTGTTCCCTCAAGGTCTGCTTCTCCTTCTAGGCTGCTTTTGGATTCAACTTTCTCCTGAAAGTCTAAGAATGTTAACTCGACTGATCATGTTCGTATTATAACATCTTATTTTCCCCTAGTCGTTTAACTTCTTGATTGGAACTAACAACTAATCTTTGGTTGCATATATGGAACAACGTGTGATGGCATGACAAATGCTTGAGTCCCAAACTTCGAATGCTTTTTATTTATTTTTTTCGTCGTCTTTTTGTCATTGCTTTTAGGAATACGCTTGCCTTCTTTTTTCATGTTAAGTGAAATCTGACTCTACTATATATAACGCCCCAATAATAAATCCACCACAAATCAATCGACAAGCAAATTCTATAGCATAATAATCCGTTCTTCGTTCTCTATTTCCATGTCGCAAAGCATGCAATGCCATGCATTGTTGGTGAAGTTAGTTGCTTACAACGAACGGACTCCTAACCTTATACTTCTCAGTAGACCATGTTATCGAACCAAACAAGTCATCCTTCAGATTCGCAGCTACTTTAAATGTCACTTGAAAGCTCAACTTGTTAACATTTTTAGTAAAATGCAACTCTTTTGGCACCACCTGGACTTGCAAACTGGCCGGCGCCTCCACCACGGAAGAGTAGGTCGAGTCTACATCACCGAAGTTAGTCACTGTCCTGTTCACTGTCTTGACGACGTTTGGAGTAAGGCCATATAAGGCTATCGAAGGATAGTTCATGTTGGAGATGGAGTCAGGTTTAGAGCTGCTCGGGCAAGAAAAGGTACTCGGAAGATTCGATGCGATACTTTTGATCTTTGTTGTGTCGTAACCCATATTACAAAGAAACTCAAGGTAGTCTGTGGTTTCAGTCTCGTACACGAGGCCCGGTTTTATGGGGGCCGTCACGCTTATCTCCCCTGCTCCTATGTCGTAAGGCGTGGCTATGGAGCCATCGTTTGTTGTGATGGGGGCGTGCAGATTGTTCGTCTGGTATGCTGAAAATGAGATGACATATGTATTTGTTATGTACTTGCTTTTAAAACAAATATAGTCCCTTCTTTTCTTTTTTTTAATGCAAATTATGGCCAACCTGTTGTCATAATGGCCGATCGAATAGCAGAGGCACTCAACTTAGGATTCTGAGACTTCACTTCTGCGGCTAGCCCGGAAACATGTGGGCAGGCCATGGACGTGCCGGAGATGATGTAGAAGTGGGGCGGATCCTTACTCGGGAGCGCCTCTTTTGCATCGTTCGAAGGCCAAGCTGCAAGAATGGCTACTCCTGGTGCTGAAATGTCGGGCTATACAAAAATCCCACTCAGTCCTCGTGTACACACTGAATATGAGGGGCGCGAGACAAAAAATTTACCTTAAGGAGATTTTTGATGCCATAGGTAGGGCCTCTTGACGAGAAGTAAGCAACAGCGGGAGCTGGCTTGTAGTTCTGTATCACCTCAGTTGGCAGAATTGTTGCCGAGGGATTGCTTTGCAATTCCAAATAAATTGATGCAATCAGCTTATCTCCACCATGCATTTTTTTCTTTCCGTACCAGCAAAGACGAGACGTTTCATTATTTTCAAGAAACGCCTCATCTTTGTTGGGACGGAGGGACTATATATTTGAATTACAATGACGGGATAATAGGGAGGGGTACCTGGTGGATTTGATGTAAGAAAGAATCTGAGCTCCGTCATCATTAGTGACGATAGAAATCGGAGAAACTCCATATGTTGATGCTACTTGCCTATGGTTGTTGTCAACCAAGATCATGCCAATGGCGCCCTGGCTCTTCAACACACTAAACTTATATGCTGCTGAGTACTCGTCATCCTCGTTCTCACACACGACGATCTTCCCTTTCACTTTGCTCTCGTTTAGTGAGCCTGGTACGCAGTTTCTGAATCATTACCACGCCATTCGTAAGTACGAGGTTTATTTGAACGATTTATTATTTAGGTAAAAAGAATTGTTAGGGACCAAAAACTGAATTGTCCAAACCAAATGACAGAGCAAACTGTACCATACAAAAATAAAAGTTGGTTATTTCAGTTAGTTAAGCTCCCTAAATTTCAAATATAATTATTAGGTATTTCCTTTTTGAAACGTGCTTTGGTTCAATTCGAGTTCGGTTTGATTTTCGGAAAAAATAAATAAATAAAAGAAGTGAGAATTTTGGCCTGAAAGTCAAACCTTGCATCATTTCCATCAGATTCGGTGGAAGCAGACGAGAGGCCATCAGTCAAGGGATAAACGCTCGTTTTATTCAAATTCGAAAAGTTGATGCCTCCACCCTGCATCAAACCACATTATTCAATTAATTAACTAATTAATTAATTAAATTCTTGATATATTATTTATAAAAAAATATTACTTAATCACCTTGATGATCTTGTTCCCTCCCAAGACGATCCTGGACTCAAAATCGCGATCGATAGTGGTGGCAGCGACTGTCAGGATCCAAGGAGCAACGTTAACGACTGACGACGAATCGGGCCCCCAATTTCCTGCAGAGCAAACCACAAGAATCCCCTTTTCCGTTGCATGGAACGCCCCGATCGCAATCGGGTCGGTGTCAAAGTTGGGTTGACCTGCCGACGAGCCTAACGATAGCGATAAGATGTCGACGCCGTCCGCGATCGCATCGTCGAACGCCTTTAGGATGGCCGACCCGGCGCATCCGCCTGGCAAACAAACCTGATACATGGCGATTCTTGCACCTACACAACCGACCGTTAACCGTTAATTAAAGTAGCCACAATTACTAAAAAGTAGGGGTGTTCGCGGTTTGGTTTGGTTTGGTTTGGTAAAAAAAAAAAGAGAAAAAAAGTAAATTACCCGGCGAGCCACCGGCTGCAGTGCCGGTAGCTAGGCCGTAGTAGGAGGCCTCGGGGACGGAACTCCCGGCCACCGTGGATGCCACGTGGGTCCCGTGGCCGACCTGGTCCCGAGGCGTGCCAGTTGGACTTGGTGTGACATCATCTTCGTCTTCGTAATATCTTGCTCCAATTATTTTCCTATATATATAGGCGTAAGCGGTTGAGATCCTATGTCCCAACATTTTCGATGAAAATTGAAAATTGAAGAATGAAGAAATAGATTACTTATTGCAGTTGGAGATAGTGAAGTTTAGGCCTTCCATGCATTTTCCATTCCAACTTGAGGGGATCGGACCCATTTCTACATCTTTGAAACTCTCGGATTCGGGCCAGATTCCTATACCAATATTCATTCAAAACAATAAAACAAAAAGTGATTTTTTTTTTTTTTTTCAAAAGCAACAAAGTAGGCAGAATCAGAATCAGAATCTTTACCGGTATCTAAGATGCCAACTATAGTATCTGCTCCACCGGAAGTAGACGAAGGCGAAGACGAAGAGGAAGACGAGTCGACCTTTACTTGGTCTTGCAAGCTCAAGAATTCCCAAGAGCGAGTAGTGTGAAGCTGCAGAATTGGGTCAGGAAAAACAGACACAACTCCTTCTCTTTTACTTATTGATTTCGCTTCTTCCTCAGTTAAATACGCAGCGAAACCCGAAAAACCGTTGCTGTAGGTGTGCACGACGCTCTTCTTCTTTCTGAAAAATTCAAAATTTTCAATGTGATCAAAATTGTTGCAAGAATCCCACAAACAAAAAGTTCAAAGAATTTTTTTTAATGAATTTTTTTTGTCATGTGATGAATGAATACGAACTTTCAAGAAATCAAAAATTAGTGATTGGTTTGTGAAAGCAAAACCTTGTCATCAAAGAGGAAAGAATGTTAGCATGTTCACTAGTAGGAGGTGAGGCTCCCATGTAAACAATATAAACTCCATTATTTCTCTCTGCATAACTCTCCACTACAAAAATTCCCAACAAAAACACAAATCCAAGAAAAAAGCTAACAACTCTCATCATTTTTTCACTATGAACAACTCTTCAACACTAGCTCTATATATAGTGCATTTCCACTACCCAAAATCAGCAAAGTTTGGCCTTATACTCAACCAATCAAGCCTCGGTGGTCGACTCCTAATTAGCTAATGGAAGTATTATATTTTCTTTTCTTTCTTTTTTTCAAAAAAAAAAAAAATGCAGATCTTTCCACATCCACACAAAGTGATGATGGGTTGGCGTTTCATTTCAATAGCGATGGTGGTGGATTGGGCAACAGTTTTCAGCACGTCGTCTCGATTTTCTTATTTAAGTGAACATCAGAAACAAACTCCATTTTCTTTCCAATGGAAATCACATACTAATGTGCATATATTTAATTCAAGGTTACAGTTATTCTGCTTTTCTCCACCTTTTTTTGAAGATGGAGGGAGACACAATTGCACTTTATTAATGCTTTTTTGACCATTAACAGTTGTAGAAATATGAGGATGCCCTTTAGGCATGACTTCACTTTGAGAACCACACTCTTTGTACACTAACAATAGAAGTGGAGATGACTTACTCAACCCACATTTTATTTTATTTTATTTTTATCGTCCCGAATTTCAAATAACGTACCGTAAAAGATCGATGATGGAGACGAAGTTCGATTTTAGAGTATAGTGGCATTTAGGGGAGGGAAGTTAGAGAGAGCTATCATCTTTGATTTGTGATCATTAGAATAATTGCAGGGATAAGATGCAATAAAGTTTTGATCTATCTCTTAGTAGTGCTCCACCATTTTTAGTGCTTCTTGCACATATAGTACTTACATGGCTAGCAAGGGTTAGATCCATTGTGATTCTTCTTTCGATTATTGGTATCATTTTTGTGAGTGATCGACCTAATTTGGATGTTTCCTATACTTGGTGGGATTTGTTTGGGATTTCTTTTTGATATGGTACTATTAATTATAATAGCCAATAGCTAAGAGAAGAGTGTGACATTAAGGCTTATATAAGACTAACAATCGGTTTTGCATTAATTTACATAAGTGATAGCGAATCTCTGATGCACGGATTTTTCAAAAAATAGCATATCATATTGCTGTATCGAATTTTTGTAGGGTGCAATTTTCGTGCGATATGCACCGGATTCATCAAATGGTGAATCCTCAAATAATAAAAAATAAAAATATTAGATATGCGAATCCGGTACGAGGGTATCACAAATCGAATTCGAGAAAGGTGTGCATATGGAGTTACTTTTGAAAACTTAATTTTTTTGGGAATTTTCGCAAACTTTAAGTATTTCAATTTGACTTAAATTTATATTCAACAAAATAAAGAAAGTGAAACCAAATATCTAAAATACGAAAAAGAATCTTGTACGTAAAACGCTTAAGTTTATTTTATTTTAAACTTTTTCGGAGCTTGTTTATTTGAATTGTTGCATTGTTTCTTGGTTTGTAAAATAATTGAAAATATTTCGATTTTGATTGAGAAAAATTATATACACTTATTTTTTAATTTTTTAATTCCTAAATATTGTATTAATTTTATATATAATAAAAATTGAAATATAAATATATAGATATATCTTTAACGAATAGCACCCTATAATTTTTAAAAATACGAATTCTCGTACCTGTATCGTATCGTTCCCGCACCCCCGCTCTCCGCACCTGTGCAACATAGTAGTGAATGTGATGCATGACCCTACGTACGGTCTATAAGTAATTAATAAATATCAAAATAATAAATTTTAAATTAATGAAAAGGTGAATATATATATTAATTACGTGGTGACTCTGCTATATCACTAGATGGGCACATTATCATTGCCAATTTTTATTAGTGATCATGTTCTTAGAATACTTATGTGAGTGCGTACACGTGTTATATGTACATAGGTTTTACAAGCACCTAGTTATGAATCACTAATCAAGATGATGGTCTTTCGGTGGATGGATATCTCCATTATGTAAATCAGAAATATTATACATTTAGAAAATTAATTATTGTGTATATAAAAACTATTTTTGATGTATAATTTAGGGATCGGAAAGGGTTTAATGGGGTGGTAATGTATGAATATAATCATTTAAGTTAGTGGAACACAAATTATGTTTACCAACATAAATTGCTCAAATTATAGTCATCTTTTAGTTTTTGGGACCAAAATACCCTAACCATTAATATTTGAAACACAAAACCCTATTTCTCATTTTCATTTTTACGAAACCCAAATCTCCCCCTCCCCCCCAAATTCTCTCTTTGCTCACCAATGGAAGAATCTCCCTGCCCGGCGCCGACCTCTGCCTCGCCAAGCTACTCGACCTCCACCCTACAGTCAAGCACCTCACTGGCGGCGCCGCCACCCTCCGGTTGGCAAGGATCTGGCGGATAACAATGCCGGCATTTGTCGTATGCTCAGAGATCATTGCCATGAGCTTCCGCCGGCCGAGCGACGCACAACTGGAGCGGCTCGTGCTCCAAATCGGGCCGGAACTTCCAGATCGAGGCGTCGGTGTAGCCATTGATGGAGATTCAGCTTCTCCCAGATGTCTCCAACCTCCTCCTCCTTCCGCCGTGACTCGTCATCGACGGTGAGCTCCTTTTCCGCCGCTCGATCTGTTCAGATCTGCACCGATCTGTTCCTCCACCACCGCCTCTCATCACCAACTCCACTCAGCCTAGGGCTACCGCCGAGATCCGCCCCCTACCAGCGGCGCTGCGGCCCCCTGTCCCTTCGCACTTCTTCGTCGGCCTCCTATCCCTTCACACTTATTGTTTCTTCTTCTTCTTTTTTTTCAATTTTTCTTCCTCATTTTTGATCTTGATGTGATGCTGCTTTTTTTTTAATTTTTTTCCGATTTTGCAGTAGGTGTATTTCTCTTTCTTTTTTTTTTCCTTTTTTATTTATTTTGCTGTATAGAGGGAATGTCGAGATGAGTATAGGTACTGGGTCTATTGGGATATAAATGAGATGCATTATGTTGCTGTGAATATAAATAAGATACATTATGAGATGAATTGGGGTCTATGGGGCTATTTAATTCAATTAGACCCATAGACCCGGTTGAATGGGGTCTATTTGAATTAAATAGCCCTATTAGACCCAATTCAGATTTAGAATTTTATGGTTTTATTTGGATTTTATGTAATTGGAATTGGAATGATGCAAATTATGGTATGAATTGTTTCTTGATTTTGATTATAAACTAGTTTGGGTGCGCAGAATTGGTTCTAATAGGTTTTTTTTTTTTTTTTTTCAAATAGTCTCATTAGACCCAATAATCTGAAAAGAAAAAATTTGAAACAATTGGATCTATTGTTACTATTAGTATTAATAGAGTCAAAATTGGAAAAAAAAAACATAAAATAAAACGTCTGAAATTTTTTGAAACAATTGAATCTATTGGTACTATTAGTGTCAATAGAGTCAAAATCAGAAAATAAAAACATATAATAAAACATCTGAAAAAATTTGAAAAAAAAAATCAAAAAAGAAATTACAAATAAAAAGTATCAGAAAATTGAAAAAAAATAATAATAAAAAAATTAGTCAAAGTCAACTCAATAAAGACATTTTAATCCAAAAAGGCAAAAGATTACTATAATTTGAATAAGTTATGTTGGTGGACATAATTTGAGTTCCACTATCTTAAAGGACCATTTCAATTTTTCTATCTTTAATGGGAGTGTATGCATGTATTTGCTCCTCCTAAAAGCCCAACTTCGATCGGCCCAAAATGTATTTGCTCGAATTCGAATTGATTTTACCTACTATTATACTCCTTCATTTCGCTTAACTTGGCTCATTTGAATAGTGACTTTTCTGGCACGTTTTTCCACGTTTCTTGATAATGTGTTTTAAAATGGATTTTTGAAGAATTATTTTTTTTACGGGATACTACGATACAAAAATCCATTTTAAAACTTATCATCAAGAAGCGTGGAAAACCGTGTCAGCACAAGCCAAAAAGTTTTGAGCCAAGTTAAGCGAAATGGAGGGAGTAGTACGTAGTATCAAACGTTTCACACATTTATTATTTTAATTTAATTATAAATAATAATAAAAAAAAACCTTCCTACATCATAGATGTAACAGCTTAATTTTCCAAGAACCGTAGTTTACACTTAATTTCCTCGGAATTTGCATGGGTATGAGACAAAATCTTGATTTTCTCTAATTTATGAGGTCAAGTCAACGATAATGAAACAAAGTTCACATTTGAAAATATAAAGTAGTGTAAGCATTGAATATGAACTACCCTCATATAGTCATATATAAGATATTTTTTCTAAATTCTAACAATAAAAGGTACGTAAATGGGAACTCGAGAATTTTTCACTAGGAATCAAGCTACTTTTATCTAAAAAAATTTGGGAATCAGGCTGCTTAACTTATTCTATATACGTAGTATATTTTAAAAAAAAAAGAAAAAAAAAAAAGAAAGAGCAATAACGGTTCTCAATTTTCCCTTTGCAATGGTAAAAGGAGATGTTTTACTAATTGAGCTGTAATTCGTTATGATTTTTTAATTAATTGAGTTTTCACGGATGCCACTTCTTGATTCTACAAAGAGGTGTAGTCAACGCTATTATTATTTAATGGGATTTTAACGACTTATTAATATAAATAAGAATCTTCACCCTATCTTTGACTGCTGGGAAAGCAGAAACAACAGATCCAAAAAAGATAGTCTTGAACTTTCACAACCTTTCCTAGGAAATCACCATGAAAATCCCTTACTAGTTCTAAATACATTTTGACTGATTTCAAGCATTAAAGAACATACGTTTATAAATGTTTTTCTTTTTTTCTTTATTAGGTTGAAAATCAAAGTAATGCACTGAAAAACAAGAGAAAGTCAAACTGGAGATAAAATCAAGGTATTTAGGTGCTCGATAACATCACCATTTGGAGTGGTTACAAAAATAGAAAAAGAAAAAGAAAAAAAAAAACCCCATGTAAATAAATAATGAGAATACTTTGAAATTTATAAAAATATTAGGTTGGCTAATTAAGTTGTAATTGTAATGAAATGTGACACAACTACTCTGTAGCTTACGTGTACATAATATTAATATGATAATAATTAAATATATATGTACATAACGCTCTTCTTTAATACGGAGTATTAGAGGTGCAGGTGATGTACTGTCACGAGAGAGTAAAACCAAATTTTAATACAAACAATATTACAATTTCGTGAAAGATAATATAATATAATATAATTTTAATTTTTTTAGAACGAAGATTATAATAATTTAAAACCAAAGATTCCCGTAAAGTGGCTCAAAGAATATTAATTTGATATTTGTCTCAAACAGAATTAAGTAAGAGAGCTTTATTTGTCTTTTTGCTTGGACTTTATAATGTAATTATAAAATAATGCTTTATTATATATACAACAATGTTTTTCGATATTTACATGATACAATAAATACTTTTTTATGATTATATATTTTATATATATTAAAATCATGATTTCTTTTATGATAACAATGAATTATAAAGAAATTTTCGAATCGAATCTTAATTTTCAATTCATGGTTGATTCTTATATGATCTGATCTCTTATGCATGTGTATATATACATATACATATTAAAGCCAACCAACTCTTATTATAAGGGGAAAAGGTAATGGACTTTTCTCAGCGACAAAACACAATATTTAAGTGGGGGATAAGATCATAGTAAATGAGGGAGAAGTTGTGAAGAAAATTTGCTGGAAATTTTGAGAATAAATAAATAAAAGTTGCTGGAATTTTAAAAGGAAAATAGGTATTTTGAGAAAGTAGATGGGTATAAAGTGATTATTATTATTAATGTGCTCATGAGTGACAGCGTCATATCAATAATTTTTCTATTTTGTAAGATTGATTTTTATAAAATATATTATTATTATTATTATATCTAAATTTAATATCGTCATTACATGAAACATGAAATATTAAGTATGTCCACAACGCGCAACAGAATATTCCTTCGCCAAATACTAGTATTATTAAACTTGCGGAATAGGAAAATCAAAAGTAGCGGTTTTTAGGGCGTGACATTAATATCGCACGCCAGCACATATAAATAAATAAACAAAGTAATTAATTTAGAATTTAAAATGGGAAGCAATTTCTCGTTTCCCACTATAAATGTCCCCACTCCCACTCCCCCCTCTCCTCCATTAAATCTCCATTTCTATTTTCTACTCTTCCACCTTCTCTGCTTCTTAGCGCTCTCTCTCTCTCTCTCTTAATTAAATAAATGGCTCAGACAACTCCAAACCACACACAGACTGTTTCTGGGTGGGGAGCTCATGACACATCTGGCAAGATCACTCCATACACCTTCAAGCGCAGGTATCCCATTTTTATCGAATCGGATCTTCTATTGCATTTCCGTGTTACATCTTCTATTGCAATCACTGATTATTGACACGTGTTAGATCATCCAGTCCGCATTTTTATATATATATTTTTTCCCTTAATTTACTTTATTTAGTCTCTCTTTCCTTTTCTGATACGCGAATTAGTAGTAATTTCCCAATATATTTCAATTTGCTGTACGTTGCTAACATTTTATGCAATAAATCTGAAAACTGTGCTCTGTTTAGTTTGGGAAATTTTTATTTTTATGGAGAGAAATTAATTTGTGAAAATAAAATAATTACAGAGAAAATGGAGACGACGACGTGACCATAAAAATCCTCTACTGCGGCATATGCCACACCGATCTCCACTTCGCCAAGAACGACTGGGGCATCACTATGTACCCCGTCGTCCCCGGGTAATTTTTTTTAATAATTATATTATGATACACGATACATTATAATTATAAGTATCGTCATTTACAATTGCGCATTTTTTTTTTCTTCAAAAAATCTATTTTGTACGGGATCTCATTTATATGTATATTGAATAAAATTAGGCACGAAATTACTGGCATAATCACCAAGGTAGGAAGCAACGTCACGAATTTCAAGGTCGGGGATCGTGCCGGCGTCGGGTGCCTAGCTGCCACGTGTCTGAAATGCGAGTACTGCAAAGAGGGGCATGAGAATTACTGCGATCAAGTCCAGTTTGTGTACAATGGCATTTTCTGGGATGGCTCCATCACTTACGGTGGCTACTCGGAATTTCTCGTCGCTGATCATAGGTAGTATTTATTTAGTATTTTTCGAATATATGCATGTTAAGTAAAATGGGACGGAGGGAGTATATATAGCTGGTAGACAATTTTGATACTTACGTGTTAGAATCAGAATCGGGATGCACATTGAGATTTGGAATCTGACACGATTAAATCCCTTACAAATTACAAATATGCCATCCGAAACGATTTTGGATCTGATCTTGACTCGTTTTTGACCAGTCAGACAGTCTCGTACGTACTTCTACCATATTGATCTTGATACATTTAATTGAAATCTGTGTTAATATATCGACCATGTATCATGTGGTAATTTAGGTGGCACATTCACAAGTTGGATGTGAGAAATTAAAGTCTTAATTATTATTCATAACATATGGTTTCCAATCAACCTACCCCATTAATAGCACCGGACCTATCTACATTTACAGTATGCTGCATAAGACTATTTCTGAAACTGTGGTCATGACTTTTTTTGGACTACCCTAACGTACCATATTAATGAAGCATTAGTCAAAAATAAAAGTGTGTGGTCCAAATTAATAATACTATGATTAATGAGAAACACATGCATCACTTATAGGTAGGATCATATAAAGAATGATCATACAACATAGTAGTAGTTAGCTAATTATGTTACGACGATGACGATGAAGGTATGTTGTTCGTGTGCCCGAGAACTTACCCATGGATGCAGCGGCGCCCCTCCTCTGCGCAGGAATCACGGTCTATTCTCCCATGAAGGACAACGGTTTGCTCGAGACAAAAGGGAAACGAGTAGGCGTGGTCGGGCTGGGCGGTCTAGGCCACATAGCTGTGAAATTCGCTAAGGCATTTGGTCATCATGTAACGGTGATTAGCACTTCTCCCTCTAAAGAGAAGGAAGCTAAGGAAAATCTTGGTGTAGATGACTTTATTTTGAGCACCAACGACGAACAAATGCTGGTTAGTTCACTTTGTACTATTGAGAAGAACCAAAGTCAACAAATAAATTTTTTTAATTTAATTTTGGTTTGGTTTTGGTTGCTAACTTATGGTTGAATTTGGACCGACTACAGTCAAAGAAAAGGAGTCTTGACTTGATTTTGAACACCGTTTCGGCTAAGCATTCGCTTGGACCTCTACTAGAGTTGTTGAAAGTGAATGGGACTTTGGTGATTGTTGGTGCTCCTGATAAGCCAATGGACCTACCATCTTTTCCATTAATTTTTGGTAATTTACCTAACCTCTCAAATATTATATTGATACGATGCTCGAATTACATAAAAATCAAATCTCGATCTGGTTTCTTTTCCCTTTAACTTAATTATTGTCGTGGTAGTTTGTGAACTATCAAAATACTAAACATGAGTAGTGCTCACAAAAAGTGCACATTATCTCATACCTCCTATTCCGAATTATATATGCATGTCTTCGTCTTGTTTTTTTCGTTCAAATATTTTCAATAATTAATCTTTTTTTTTTTTGGTGAAAAAAAAAAATAGGGAAGAGAGTTGTGAAGGGGAGCATGATAGGGAGCATAAAGGAGACACAAGATATGATGGATGAGTGTGGGAAACACAATATTACATGTGATATTGAGGTTGTGAGCACTGATAACATCAATGAAGCTCTTGTTCGACTCGCCAAGAACGATGTTAAGTATCGCTTTGTTATTGATATTGCATCTGGATCTTCATCAAAGCTCTAGATATTTTTGTATTTTCAAATTTTAATTATTAAAGTAGACATCATTTCTTGTTTTCGCATTCCTTTCAGCATATTCTACATTAACTGTACTTGGGTTGTAAGAGAATGGTTCATTTCATGATTGTGATCAAATATCTTTTTAATTTGGTGCCTATGCAAAACTATAGTAGTGTATTATATTCTGATTTTTATCCCTTTTTTATAGTCTCAAGAAATTTATCCACTTATGTCATGTTTTTTGTGCGTGTTAGTACAAAATTATATTCCCTCTATTTTCTCTGACTTGGCCTGTTTCGCTTTCATAAAACAGGCCAAGTCAGAGAAAACGGAGGAAGTATCTAAATGTAAAAGTTAGTAATTATCCAATTTTAGGGCGAGTAAGTTATTAAACAGTTTATACGCTATTTTAAGAAGATTATAAGTTTAGCCAAACACTCATTAAAAATTATAGAATGAAATCTAAAAGTGCAGATATAATCGAGCAACACGAGATTGCATAGAATTTATTCCCTCCTTACTTGAATATGTGTGGAAATTTTCTTCTTAGAATGTCCTTCATATAAGTATGTTATTTCCCAAAATGAAAAATATTTGCACTCACTAAGTGACACCCGTACGCCACTTTACAACACCTTCTTCATTTTTTTTTCTTAAAACTTGTACTGATTCAAATAAAACATATACTATATATTAAAGACGGAGAAAAGGTAAGAGCATCGGTTATAGGTGTACTGATTTATTCTATCGAGATATCAAGAAAAAAACATCAGCTACAGGTTCCCACGAAAAAAATGTCGGCGGTGAAAGGTGAAACTATGCAAAAAAAAATAAAAAAATAAAAAAAATGAGCACATACAAAATCTAGATCACATCACAAAATATATATTATATCATCTACTAATATAACAAGATTATTTGTAATTTGTACACGTATATATGTAAAATGATCAACTTGTATATATAGTTTCAAGAAAGTGGAACGACGTGAAGCCTCTAAATTGTGGATGAATTCATTTCATTCACACAAACCGTGTAGCATTATAACTAACTATATTGCTTTTCATTTGGCTACATATATACATTTCCCTTTAATTAAATCTTGATCTTTGATAAAATCTCATCACATCATGGTTGTCAGAAACAAACCTAAAAACAAGGGGTTGAAATATAACTAATAGATAAGGCTAGAATTTAGCAAAGTTGCCTTTTTAATTAAATGGCATAAAACCCCTTTTTACACGTTTAATTAATTACCTTTCTTTCATGCAGCTAAGCTCGTTTTACATTTTCCTCGCCGATTTACACGTAGTCTTGAGACTTTTATAGCGTACAAGCGACGTTACTGCATATTTTTTTTTTTTAATTTTTTCAATGATGAAAAATGAAGGAAAATTCACAGCTATATAATGCATGAGGCGGTGTGTATTAATAACCGCCAGCTATTTCTTTTTTTGGAATTATTTTAGATCACATTTGAAATCTAAATTATTCTTATTATATATATATATCGAGTTGTTGTTTTGGGCAATAGTATACATTTGTAAATATTATTACATCTGTTTGTTGTTGTGATCTCAGTTCAATGTTATCTATTCGAAATTTCCTCCGCTCCAAAAAGGAAGGTGTGTTTCAATCTCTATTTTCTTTTGCATTTTCGTTTTCGTTTTCATTTTCATTTTCATTTTCTCCTACTCAGACTACACTATAATTAAGTTTTAATTCATGATTATGAGTAATTTATGAGTAATTCGATCGTGTTTCACTTTTCCAGTTGCCTGAGAAAACCCTTTCTTTTCTTTTAATTTTAATATCATTATGGAGAGTAGATCTTTGTTTTGAGTTAGGGTTTTTGATCATGTGATCAAGATTCTTTAGTTAATATTTTTTTTTTCCACCATTTGAGATCATTTGCTTAATTATGATATTCAATTGATCATCTTCTTAATTTTTCTTCTTCTTTTGTTTTTGTTTTTGTTTTTTTTGTTTTAGGTCGACATAGAAAAGACATTAATGGTAATGGCTCGAGGATCAGTACAATCATCAACGAAGAGTATAAAGAGGCCTTTAGGACGAAGTCATACACAGAATTTTGTAACAAAATTCAAAGCCAACTAGAAACAAGAATAAATCTTGACGATGCCAACTCTTCGATTCTCTCCTCACCAAATTCTTCATCGTCGCCTTCGCCTCCATCGGAGCCTATCCATCAATCGGAGTTCTTGGTGGAGCCCGGCCAAGAAACCCTAGTTTCCGAAAACCGTCATTTTCTTGCTAATTACTTCGATACTAGCTTAGAAGCGGGCAAAATCTGCGAATCCGTCCTCCAAAAACTCCATCAAATCCGCATCGATCATCAAACTATAAGAAGCGCGATGGAACAGAAGCCGGAGTACAAAAACTGGAGCCACAATCAGCACAACTACCTCTACAAAAATCTTGCATCGTTTGCCCTACACGCCAACCCTTTCTCAACAATGACACCGCAGAAATTCCACGACCTACACGAGACGCACCAACATCTGCTTCACCAGCTCACATCAAAACGCGCAAAGACAAAGAAGCAAAAGAAAATCACTAAATTCATCAAGAGGGCTTTCACGAGCATGGGGTGCGCCGCAATGGCCGTTTCCTTATCTCTCCTCGCAGTGCATAGCACGGTGGCCATGCCCGTGCTAGTCGTGTCGTGCTTAGTCCTCTTCTTGATGAAGAAATTCATGAAGAGAGAGAAGGGAAGCAAGTCGAAGGAAGTGGCGATGGATGCTGCAGCTAGAGGCGTATACATTCTGATCAACGATTTTGACACGATGGGTCGACTGGTGCAGAGGCTTAACGATGAGATGGAGCACAAGAAATTTGCTGCAGGGGTTTGTGTGAGAAGAGGGAAGAATGAGGCAGCGTTGAAGGAAGTGGTTAGGGAATTCCAAATGCATGAATTAGGGTTTATGGAACAGCTGGAGGAGCTGGAGAAACAGATTTATTTGTGTTTTTTGGATATAAATCGATCGAGGAGGCTTCTTATTCAAGAACTTGCATGAGTGATGATGAATGAAACAGTGTATATATTTAGTAAATAAGCTTTCTTCTTTCTGCTATATAATTTTTAGTGAATCATTAATTTGTAATTGAGTACAGATATATATATAGCGGTCTTCTAATTTTAGTTAATAGTATCTTAATATACATATATATTTTGGGAAAGATTAGAAAAGATTCAAAAGTAAAGCGTACAAACAACATTGCATTACTCCTAATAGAAAGTTATTAAAGACAAGGCGAAGCGCCTAAATAACAATGCATAAAATAAAACAGAAGAATAAAAGAAGTAAACAAAGGATAATGTTACATCAAATATTTCTATATCTGAGTAATCAGATGAAGTTACAAGTGCCACATTTTCCAAAAAGTCCAGAATACAAGTGGTTGTAACGAGCCCTCAAGAGTCGAGACTTACTCCGACAGAAGCAAGCATTGGCGAGTGTGAAACCGGTCAGTGCTCCTCTGTTCTCAACTTTTGGTAACCTTCTGAGTCTAGCAGAGAAGCCTTTGCTTTGAGCCAATCAGCAGGTCTTGGCATCATAATCGCAACGTATCCCTCTCTCTCTGCCTACAATCACAGATCATAGTGTAATTATCATATTCAAGAATGCTGACCATGAGCACATTTTCGGAGTTTACTTGCAAATATCCTACATAAGTTCTCCACTAGTTAATTGTTCTCAAATAATCGAATTTGATTAAATGAATCATCAAACAATAAGGAAGAGAGGGGTAAACAATTATAAATAAGCTTTTCAATGATTCGGCCTAATATTACAAATTTGTTGAATTTCAAGATAACATCTTTATCTATATTCATTATCTACCAAAACATTCCCCTTATACAACAAGGCAATGTCAGCTAGTTTTGTACCATTTCGTATTTTCAGACTTAAAAGAATGTGGGTCATCTAGCCTAACCTATCTCACTCATAATGATATTAGAGATCTAATGAAGCAATGCCTATGTCTAAGCATTTTCAATCTCTAATGCAGCAAGTCGGTGTAAGATAAATACACGTGTACACCTACCATCATGTTGAGCAATTCTGGTTGCTTAATTAGCCTGTCATTCACTTCCAACAAAGACCCTTTTACACAGCACCTGAAAGAGTAAATGAAGTGTGAGTTATGAGTAATATATACTGATGCAATTTAGAGGCATAAATAAGACTATTTTGACCTCACTATGTAAGAACCCTCAGCAGTGCCCACTTTACATAGTGCTGTGTTGGATTCAAAATGCTGTGCATTCTGTAAAAACAAGAAAACATCAACTCCAATTGGTCAGAGATAGATGGAGACTAGAGCTTCAATCAGGAAATAGCATTTTTTCCCCCAAAACTACAACTTTATAAATTTCTGCAAGCCATCCAAAGAAAATGCAAACAAGAAACATCTACTGTAAAAGGAATGACTTAACTTCTGATAACTATGCTTTGAAATATATACCTAGAAGCCTCCTAAATTTGTCTGCTAGTTTTATGTTAATCGTTCTTCTCTTAATATCCTAGTTTGGAATTTTTTATCATGGGCATAGAACAATTTGTTTGACAACAAAACAACAGATTTTTACTACGCTTCTGAGTAGGAGGATTCGATTGCAGATGCGATGCTAAACATTATCAGATGAAATAATCACATCAGCCACAATAAGCGATTGGCTGAGCTATTTAGCAGAGAGAAAGACCCCCACCATTGGACATGACAAGTAACATATTTTCAAAGGCTCGTCGAATTGAAGTCACCAAACTTCTCAGCAATAGTCAGCCAACCTCAGATAACAATGACAACCATACTTCAACACATAGAACTTCAATGAGGGAATGAAGTACCTTACTAACTAAAACTCGCATATTTAGCACAGTCGAATACCAACAATTATATAAGCCAAATTATATGCACGAAACGAAACATCTTTTCTATAATCGCCTAAAAACACTTCGCCAACAGGGTGGCTCAAACTGATCAATAAAAAACTACAAGCCACATTGCACGACATCTTCATGTCCAAACACATAACAAGCTTGCGGTCAGAACCAAAATAATTTCAAGATTAAAACACGAAAAAATCGACAAAGATTTCACCTTCTTGCGCTTCCCAGTGACTTTAATTCCGCTCCGGTCGGACTTGCCTACATTAAAATCGACGGAAATGATTCCCCCTTTGTCCTTGAACGCCACATGATGCGGAGCCAAACCAATTACACAAAGCCTATCGATCAGGAAAAAAAGAAGAAAAAGAAAATATCAATTAATTTACAACACATACAAATACATATTCATCAATGAGATCAATTAACACATGAACATACCCATTGGCATGACGGCGAACATACTGATCATGCCCAGGCTTGGTAAAATCTGGAAAAACAAGAAGTGGAAAATCATATGAAACACTACAATGATTCATAGTAGAAGGGTTGAACAAGTCATAAATGAAGGGCTCGAGAGGAAAGAGTGAAATCTTGTTCGTTTTGTAAAGAGAGAAAATAACAAAGGGGCATGAAATTAGGGTTTGTGCCATACCCGGAGCGAATAAAGTAGTGAAATTAGCTTCAATGGCGGAAGGAGGAACTGGCGGCAACTCTTCTACATTGGGCAACAATAGCCGCCGTAATTCTTCCTCTCCTTCTTCTTCGTCTTTTCTCAGTTGCTTTTGGTCGTCATCTTCGGTTGTAGAGTTGCAGTTGTCGATCGAAATTTGAAGATTTTGGTGGGAGTTGGCTTGCTCATCATCGTCTGCCGCTGTCATTCGAGAGATTTCAATTGGATTTTGATGGAAAACTTTCGATTTGTAATTCAGAGGTAATGTAATAATGTGGAGCGCATGAAAGTATAAAATGAATTGGACTGGGCTCTGTTATTCTGGTTAGGCGTGAGTATTCGGTATTTTGGTTTGGTTTTGATAAAAAATCGAACCGAACCGAATTAAGTAAAATTTTAAAATTACATCCGAACCAAACCAAATTAATCATTAAATTATTTTGGTTTATTCAATTATCCGAATTTTTCCAATTCTTTAAATCAACAGTTTGATATTATTCGAAATCATAATCTCAAACTGTAGAACGCATAACGATAGTAAAGTTATGTAATATATGTACGACAAATGAATCATTAAAAAATTATGGAATGATGGACTAATTACGTGGTGGCTAAGAGTTGGGCAGGAAAGGAGAGGACGGTGATTGACGATTGTAGCTTGTGTAAAGTAAGAGAGAAATGGGAAGTACCATATGATAATAATATTATATATGGTTAGGGTACGGTTAGTGTAATTTTACAAAAATATATAGGTAAAATTATAAATAATATTATATTCTCAAATTTCAGTACAAAAAATAATATATATATATATATATATATATACATCGGTTTTTGGTTTTGTTTGGTTTTTCAAAAATAAAACCAATCCAAACCGAAAAACCAAACAAAAATTTAGTTTTGACCGAATTAACCAAATAAACTAAATTACCCGAACCAAATTCAATATTTTGGTTTGGTTCGGTTTTGTTTTCGATTTTTGGATATATTTGCTCACCCCTAATTCTCCTTTACAAATTTCAGCCCATATGGGGTATTGTGGCCCAACCCCCAAATGGGCCTCTCCCCCATCTCTCTCCATATATGGTTATGGGTTGAATTTTTAATTGGGTGTTTTTTCAAACTTGGATCACCTATTCCCAAGATTATTTAAGAAAAATTATTATAAATATATTTCTTAAAAAAAATTATATTAGAAAAATAAAACTTCGAAATGAAAAAATATATATATTGACATGACACTATTATATTAGATGGTTGCACATTGAATATATATACGGTGAAATTAAACTCGAAATAAAAAAAAATATTGACATGACAATAGATGTGATCTGACAATCTAATTAATAAAAAAGGAGAAATTGAGAACAATAATCACAATTATATTAAATTTACTAAATCACAATAATACGGAATAATTATTTTAAATATAAGAGCGTCACATACAACCGTGTGACATTGAGTACTAAGTATACACGTTCGAGTTCTGTAAAACCAATTTAAGAGGAAAAAAAAGCCCAATAAGGATGAGCATATAGGCTATTCTCTCACTCTCACTCTCACCTCCACCTGCGCGCCGGAGCCTACATACTTTTCGTTTTTATATTTTTTATTTTCTTATGTTTCCCTGCCGCCGTCGCCGTTCCGTTCAAATAAAAGGTCTTATGTTAGTTATTGTTTGTAGCAGCTCACCGGAAAATAAACAACAGCTAAGCTATAGTAGCTGGCGATGGAAGCGTTTCAAAAAGGCTTTGTAAAGTAGAACAACCAAATTCAAATACATTGGTGAGCAGCTGCCTTCCTCCTTCCTCCTTTATATATGTAAATATATATTCTCATGATTCCTTGTTTGTTCAATTTGCCCATTAGAGAGAAACGCAGATCCATTTTCTTTACTCTTCGACCTGAGGATTATGTGATGTTATTTTTTAGTATTTCACATCCCAAAAAAAAAAAAAAATGAAAAGAGGGTGTGTGTGTGTGTGTGTGAGAGAGAGAGAGAGAGAGAGAGAGAGAGCCCATTTGCATATATACACGATATAGATAGATATTCGGTGTAAGAGAAAGAGGGTAAATAAGAGTAGATTTGAGTTTTCAAAATTAGGTTGAAGTGCATAGAAAGGTTTTGCTTTTGTTGACATCCTCTAGTAAAGTAGTAATTTGGTATTCAAAGTTTGTTTTAATGAATGTGAAGGAAGGTTCAGTTAAACTAAGATAAGAAGAAAGACTTAATTAATAATCCACAAACCAAACATTGTACTCTAGTAGAATTCATTCATTATTGCCTTCATCTATCTCTGTTTGCTTTCGTTACTGCATTCTCTTTCTGTGACAAACAACGATTTTCAACTATGCTTTTGCTTTTGATTTTGAGATCAACTTCAGTTTTAACCATACTTTTCAAATGTTTAAAAACTGAGTCCCTGTCCCTTCATATATACTTATATATTTTTCAGCAACTTAAAGTGTAAAACCAAGTGTATTATTTAAATTAGTGCAATGGAAAATGAATGGAATAGCATAATTAATTTAGTCTTGGTATGCTGCAGATGGTTGGTGGCAAATGGTTATTATATGTGAACTCTCGAACTCAAACTCGAACTCGGCCTTATTATTTCAGGAAGTGTAAAAGGGTGAGGCCTTCAACTACAAGCATTGATTCCCTACCCAAAGAGCTCTTGTTCAAAATTCTAGTACGTCTGCCTGCTGATTACATTCTCGAAAGAGCAAGGTTCGTGTGCCGGAGATGGTCCCACATTATCCATTCCGATGCTTTCGTCAAAGCACAGATTCTGCATTCTGCTTACGGACTTCTCCTCTCACGCAGAGGACAGGGTGGAGGTCATCCGATCCTCATGACTGCAGCAGCACGAGGAGGAGGTCGGATTGAGACATATGAGTTGAGTCACGAGTGCAGAAGCAGACTAATAACTAGTTCTAATGGTCTGGCTGCAGAGTATGAGTGGTCCAGATCTACATATGATGGAACCATTAACATTGTAAATCCGGTGACGAAGCGATCACTCCTTCTCCCTTCACTACAATCCATTACTCGTTTACCCATTCATAGAAAATGTGGCATTGCATTTGCTGCGTCTTCCTCGAGGTATAAAACGGTCATACCATATATTGAACCCGGGAGTTTACGTCTTGCCATACACACTTTGGGAGTCGATAACTCCTGGAGTGACGTCGATGTCGAGCACTTGTCTTCAGAATTTAAGGGTCTTCTCCGTCTTGGACGTCCATTGATCACCGAAGGTTTCATGCATTGGGTTTTCACCGGGTGGTACCGTGGTCTGACCATGGATGTGGAGACTGAGATCATTAGAGTGATTCAAGTCCCTCATCCTCTACGTGGTCGGCGCTCGTATTATCTTTCCACCGGGGAATTCTTGTCGATGTTGATTGTGTGTGGAGATTTATCGTGGGAAATTTTGGGGATGAAACCGGAGACTGGAGAGTGGAGGAAGGTGCTACCTGATATTAAGTCGGAAGGTGCAAAGTTATGGCTTCAACTTCAAGAGTTTGGTTCAACAGAAATAGATGGTCAAGTCTTGGAGCCATTTGGTTGGGTTATATACCCGGAGGTTTTGGCGTTTCGTTTCTCTGGCAAGAGTCGAGCTTGCATTTTGCTACAATCTCGATACACATGAGATCAGCTCGACTGAATTACCAGACTCTTGCGCGAATTTCATTACTTTTGTGCATAAGAACAGCCTGGCATGGTTCGCTTAATATTATTTGGTGCAGAAATAGATATATTAGTGGAGTCTGGAGTAGTATTATTTATCAGTCATGTAATGTAATGTTGCCTTTTCATAGTTGTATTGTATTCGGGAGATTTTAAATTGTGTAGCAGTTCAAGGGTGATTTGAGTTTTTATTTAAAAGCTTATGCGTGATTTATTATTTTTGAATGACGAGTAGTGTGAAGAAAATGAGGAAAGACTTGAGAAATACTGAAGAAATGAAAGTGACACAGCAAGAAATGCATTCTTTTCTTTTTCATTTTTCATTTTGCCGTTTTCCCCAATATTTTTTTCCTTTAAATCTCTTTCTGTAATACTACTTTCGTTGAAAAAGAAACACCAATACCAATATTTTGGATTTTTTTAAGATCATAAATTTACGTTGGCCCTAAAGCAATTCTGTAACGCTTCGGTTTTTCGAGTCCGGATCGTCGAGACGTCATTGGGGAAAGGGGGAATGGGAAAAGCATTATCTATAACTACGCTGTTGATATAAAAGGGTAAATGATATTAGTAATATTTTGTACATAAGAAAGATGAAGAAGAGTGAGGAAGAGGATACGTGTTTACAAAATGACCATTATCACTTTACAAAATAGGGGTTTAAATTACAAATTATCTACATAGCTTATACAAAAAACTTAGCATAACTTAACAACTCATCAAAGTTTATAGCGGAAAACATATGTGTATGTGTAGCATGTATTGGAGACATGCTATACTAGGCTTCTACTCTAGTCTTGATCGTAATATTCTAATTCCGGCTCGCCATTCCTTTATCCATCGCTCATCAATTGCACATTTGGAAATACGATCAAGGCTGAGTAAATTGATTGTACTTAGTGAGCTAGTTTCAAACACAATATAAAAGTTGTCACTTAGGACTATACATTAGACTTTTGCCTAATTCAAGCAAACACATGGGTTTTGGGAAAAAAGCTGTAACATGGGTTTGATTTGTAGTCAGTACATGGCTTATTAATATACTATTTTCTATTTTGTGTACTCTAATATTGGTATTTGGTAACGTTTTGATTAGTGTCTTGATTAGTTAAATTTATTTTCATGTGCATCTAGAAATCGAACTCATATATATATATGGTAAAAATGCATGTAAATACACCAACTCTTTCTGACATTTCATTTAATTCATCAACTTTCAATTTTTTCTGTAAATACACGAACTCTTTAATGTGTTTAATTTTCCCACCGACTGGATTTTCCGACGAAGGAAAACTGATGTGGCGGTCTACGTGGAAGCCACGTAATTTTTATGTTACACGCATGCATCCAGCTCATTATTTTTATTAATTTTTAAAATAATAATAATAATAATTATAAAAAAAAAACCCCTCACTCACTCCACTCTCTCTCTCCCCTCCCCCAAAAATCTGATTCCACACCGACGTTTCAAATTATGGAAAATTGGATGACCTTCAAAATCGACGGCGGGAGAACCATCAACGGCGGCGGCGAAGGAACCACTAGTCGCCGGCGATGAGGAAGGAACGGAAGGTCGGATTTAATTTATGGAAGAGTCTGGGGGAGAGAGAGAGAGAGGTGTATGAGCGGTGGCCGCAGCTTGTGCTCGCCGGCCGCGGCGATTGGGCGGTGAAGGGAAGGAAGCACGGCAGAGAGGGTAGTTCGAGAGAGAGAGGGTTGTTGGGAGAGGTGTGAAACGACGCTGCCGAAAAGATCCGCTGCCGGTGAGCACCAGCCGCTGCCGTTGCACCTAGGTTCCTTTTTGTTGCCTCATTCTCACCGGCGAGTTCCAAGAGGGAATTTATCTCTTCTAGAGGTCCGGAAACACCGCCGCTGCTCTAGTCCTCTCGATTGATTTCTGGCTGCCTCATGATGTCGCCACCTTGCTGCTGTTCATCTTGGCACCGGCGCTGCTCTTTGACTAGAGCTGCCACTTCACACCGTCTTCACCGTTGATAGCCGCTACAGGGCAAAGCCGCCCTGTTCGGCCTTCCTTGACGGCTACACTGCCGTGCCTCAGAGCCGCTGCTGCTTCATCCCTTTTTTTCTCCGGCAGAAACGTGTGGCAGCTGTTGCTGCTCCGACAGTATCCGAGGAGTAGAGACTGGCCTCATCTCTCCCTCTTTCCGGCTGGCCCCAAAACTCCGCCGTTGTGTTATGTTCGAAACCAGAAGCAGCAGGAACGAGTTCTCTTCCCCAACATAAATTCAAGGCCTAAAACGACGTGGTTTAAAGATAAACGAAACGACGCCGTTTAGTTTGCCGACTGGAAAATTTAAAGACACATGTCCGGCTGCCACATAAGCGCCACGTCAGTTTTAATTTTGGGGAAAAGCCGATTTGTGGGAAAATTGAACGCGACCGAAAGTTCGTGTATTTACAGAAAAAATTGAAAGTTGATGAATTCAATGGAATGTCAGAAAGAGTTGTGTATTTACATGCATTTTTACCTATACATATTTATAGATTTTGATCTATTAATTTCTAGGCACGGTGCGATGAAGATGTTGAGTTCGTTTTAAGTTGTTTGAGTACTTTCAAGTTCAAATTCAAAGTGTGGGATTCTTACTTAACTTTATGCGTTGATTTTGAGTTTGTTCCTTTTAATATTATGTGACTGCCGTATGCTTATTTGACATTACGTAATGAGCATGACCCTTATATTCAAGTTGTCCATTAACTTTGCTCACACTCATTGGCGCATATCATGTTGACTTTAATATTCATACGTGTGCACTCTATTTTATTAAACTGGACAAGCTCGCATATTCCCCACACTGAGTATATTCAAGTATGCTCATCCCATTATGTAACAGTTTCAGGTGATTGAATTTGGAGGCACGTGGAAGGTCGAATGACGAGTCTAGACATCTTAGAATTTCCCATTTCATGCATTTACTTTTAAAGACTGGTTTCTGGCTTATGGTTTATTACTGTTGCATTTAGTTGGTATAAAAGTATTTTGTGGAATTGTTTGTTACTTTATGACTTTGAACTTATGGTTTCTAGTTAAGTTTATTCTCTTGAACTTAGTTTGTCAAAATGATTCTACTAATCAGGTTGTTTATGGATTCCTTTTGGGGAAATGATTTGGATATTTTATAAATTCTTAGGTTTTATGTTTCCAGGTGACTTTTATTGCAGGTTTTATTTTCATGTATCTATTCATTTTAGTTAGAATCTGAAAAATTATTTCAGATTTCCGCTGCAAATGTTACAATATTTTCAAGTTTAGTGCTTTAATTAGATTAAGGTGTTATAAAACTTGTGTTGCTATTTTGAGACAGTTGCATGCTCTCTAAGATCTTATATGCTTGTGATCAATTATGCTACATCAGAATAATTATGAATATCAAATCTACGGGAAAAAATGTGCCGAGAAGTTGGCCACCTTCTCGGGCACTTTACCTGTTGTGTACACTTACCCGTTTGATATTGATTCAGATGGGCTGATATCATTATTTTGTCGTAGATTTGGTTATGCATAGAGAAAACTTGGCAAGTCTAGAGTTGTAAAACATGTTATTTCATGCAAATCATGCAATTAAATCATCATGCTTTCAAAAAAAAAACAATTTGTATAGTTATAGAAAATATAACTCACTCTTCTTAGGCAAATTATGGTTGATCTTTTGCTCCGGCTCGTCGCCTAGATCTCCGAGACTAACACATTTTATCATACATGACAGATTAATACTAGTCCAATACATACAATATCTAACTTACACTCAAGCCTTAATTAATATCTATATATAGATACCTATGTGACATCTAAATAATTCTTATCTTATCTTGTCACTCGTATAAATGCTTATGCCTCATATCAGATTTAAGGTGTAAAATGGATGATATTAGATTATTACACCTTGAGAATAAAGATTAATTCAAGTACATTTGAAGGACTTAGGTTTTAATAAAAGCATTAGGGTTTCAAATCGATTAAGTAGCAAATTAAATGAGCAAATTTGACATCTTTCAAATAAACATTCATGTGAGCTTCAATTGAGATCCAAATAATGGTTTTTAAATTTTAGATGGAAGCTAGGAAGTATATCTTTCATATGAAAAGAAGTTTCAATATATTTGAACATGTCAATTGTTTACAACAAATCAGTCTTTGGAACTCATTTACAAACAAGGGCAGAATGGCATGGGCTGAAAGATTGAATCATAACTTGAGCAAATGAATTTTAATTTGACTTCATGATGCATGGATGGAAAGCTAACAAGAAGAGCTTTCTAATGATATCAATTGGTCATTTTGAAAATATGTGAATTGTGAGTTGTGGGTGATCATTATCACTATTTGAACAATGACATAACTGGCGAGGGTTCACCATAAAATTTATATCTCAATCATGTGAGATTCAAACATGGCGTATGATATGGATTTAGAAAGCTAATACATAGGGCTTATTGATATATAAATTTCATGAATTAAGAATGAGCAAATTAGAAGATATTGTTCTCCCATTAAGTAGGTAGAAACTGGACACATGTCATTTTGGCAGAATGAACATGGAAACTTGAACTAAGCTAAGATAACTCACTCGTTTCTTGGCCAAATTAGATTTACAAGGTAGCATATGAAAGCTAAGACAACAAGGAACAACTTATAATATAAGCCTTTTAGTGATTCCTTATTCAATTTAAATATTTCACATATTTGCAATTCTATCTTCGCCTTTGTATTCCGTCTGATCGTGGACTAGATTGAATCTGCTGCAGAATCCACCTCTGCGAGAACATCCTTCGAGTCATGCTGATCCTTCGAGTCATGCTGCCCCTGAGAATGATGCCCCTGAGAACGAGAATGCTGCCCCGGAGAATGCTGCCCCGGAGAATACTGCCCTGCCTGAGAATACTGCCCCGGAGAATACTGCCCCGCCTGAGAATACTGAGGTATATAGAATCTATCTAACTTAATATATATCAGACTTTCAATATAATATAAAAAATTCATTTCATCTTCATCATCGAATCTGCAGAATATAGTAGAGCCTTCGAGTTCTTTTGCCCCGGAGAATACTACCCCGGAGAATGCTGCCCCCGCCCCGGAGAATGCTGCCCCTGAGAATACTGAGGTATATAGAATCTGTCTAACTTAATATATATCAGACTTTCAATATAATATAAAGAATTCATTTCATCTCACCCCTGAGAATACTGAGGTAAATAGATTCTGTTGAAGTCACTTACCTATTTATTCCATATCAACTTAATGGTTTGAATGGGATAAATGTTACTGTTTTGCTTCTACATCACTAAGAATAATGACAAAAAGAAATTAGTCTAAACTCAACGCAATTTGATTGGATTTCTGGAATTTTTATCAAGGTTCCTGCTGGCGAGAAAGGAGGTGACGGGACAGAAATAGCGCAGTCCGAGGATATGCATGTTCTTGAGGAGGTTGAGCTGTCTGAGGAAAGCCATGAGGCCTTTGATAGGTTCGAAAACTTTGAGCCCCTTGAGAATGTGAATGTGAGTCAGTCGCCGCAATTTACTGTGAATGTGAGTGCTGGGTCATCTCACGCTGGGGCATCTCGCCAAAGTCCAGCCATTACTATAGAGCATACTACAGGTCAGGAAGCGAAATTTGCAGTGTTGAGAGCAATGGGTAACGCACCACATTTTCTTGGAATGTCGATATATCTTCTTCAAGTAATGCCCACGCTGAGTCGGCCGGTGGAATATGAAAAATGCATCGCTGAAGGCTTAGTTATTGCAGCGAAATTGTTCGATGTTGGTGGGCCCGCCATACGTTTGAACAGAGAAGATGGCTTGGAGCGTCTACGTTTCACAAAATATTTTCGAGACGTATGCATGGACAATATTCAGTTGGACTTTAAAGAAGAGTCAGTGTATCTCGCTGACTGCCGCCAACCACAACAACCCGTATCCAACGAACGCAATATTGATCTTGGGAGCTGTCTTGCTATACTTGACATTTGTGGAGATAGAATTTAGAGGTATAATTATTATTATTATTGTTATTATTATTATTATTATTATTTTCAATTTTGAATGTGCTTAATTGATTTTTGTTGTTTTATTTTGTGTGGAACCAAGAATCTATTTAAGGATCTCATTGAGAACAAGGTTAGATATATATGTCGTCTTCCACTGAAAAGTATATTACTTTCATCAAGTCTTGTAGGAAAGAAGTTTAGTTTTAGGTTGAGGATTCTGTTGTGAAGAGTAATTTACTTTGCCATATTATATTTCTGATAATGTGCTTGGAATGTGTAGCTTGATGAGTTTATCATCCCTTTATTACAAGGAAATATCCTTGCCTCTCCCCCTCAGAATTTATGCTCTGTAGCTACTTGGCAAAAGTAGCTAAGAGAAAATAGAGAAATTTAGGAGAAAAATGATTATGCTTTACTTCACTACAGCTAAAGCTCTCAGACCGGGGTACTGATACTACAGCTAAAATTTAGTACACATATCAATAAGCATGCAACAGTAGAGTCAATTTTCATTCATTTTGATACTTGCCATTGATGGTGATCTACTTGGGAATAAATACATCTTTGCCAGCTTCACAGTTTTTGCTTCTTCTTTAGACTTTTTACAAGCATAACACTATTTCTTATATGTGTGTGGAGGAACTATTTCTTATATGTGTGTGGAGGAACACTGATATGATGTGCTTAATTGATTTATGTTGTTTTATTTTGTGTAGGTGGATGTATTTCCTAATTTTGGTGATTTGGGTAGCATTGTGACAAGAAAGAGTCCAAGATGATGATTGAAGTCCAGCCCAATCCTTTTGCCTTTTGAAGTAGTAGTACATAGTATATGTTTGCTTTTAGACTTTTGGTGGATGTAATTCCTAATTTTGGTGGCTTTTAGACTTTTGGTGGATGTAATTCCTAATTTTGGTGATTTGGGTAGAGCATTGTGACAAGAAAGAGTCGAAGATGATGATTGAAGTCCAGCCCAATCCTTTTGAAGTAGTAGTACATATATGTTTAGGAACTAATTTCTTAGAAGGATTTTTGAAACCTTATTATGCTATTGAATCCTGACATTGAATGGCTCGTTTTATTGTTTCGATTCGACTCTTGTTGATCTTTATTCTAGAGTATTGAGTTTTCCACTCTTGTTGATCTGTTATTTACTCTCTTTTATTTTGGTGTATTTTATTCTTCATGTATGCGCGATTGATTTGTAAGTGTGCATTAAAAGTGTTGAAGGTTAGGAGTACAAGAAAGAAGAGATAATGGCTAATCCTGAGTTTACCGTTGGTAGATAATTACGATCACTAATCTCTATTGTCCAAAAGGTGGTTGTTTTGAAGTTATGACAAATGAAAGCTTAAGAGATTTGTTGCAACGTAGGTCACCTCACTCAGTCATGTTCATATATTTAAAAAAGTAATGTTCATATGTTTAAAAAGTGTTATTTTGCAGTCATGGTCATATATTTAAAAAGTGCTATTTCAGGTAAAGGAATAATGTAGGTGAATTTTAAGGTCAAATTGAAAGGAGACATGGTTGGGGCAATCCAAATTTGGATTGCGAGGATATAAACCAAAGATTTTCACCACCCCGACCACAGTATTAACAATAATCAATCAAAACTTGAGGCAAGTCTTTGGAAGATCTTATTATGAGAACAAGGTATCATTTCTTACTATATTAGGATCCTTTACTAAATCCTCAACTCATCAGTTCTCACAAAAAGCAAATAATAAGGATACGAACCTGGTAGAAATAAAGGGATTCAGACGTCGAGCACCCAAATTCTAGGATCTCCAATCCAGCCCTCCCCTTTCCTTGTTAGATAGCCATAATCACCCCAAACAGGGTGAGGCGGAATCTGCAGAATCTCTTGTGCATGAGGATTACTATAAGGATCGTACATAATGTTTGGTGTTTCTGCATCACTGCATTTCCAGGTGCACAGTACAGGTGATGTACCTCGTAGGGGAAACGAGCAGTATCATTGTGATGCACTCGGCTGCCGTTTGAAGTCATCTACATGGCACCATGAAGGTGTATCTGGGTTCAAGATCATTTCGCAGTAGCGTGTCACGGCTCAAGTTACGTCTCCATCACAGGGTAAGCCATAAAATCTGGAGATTGAGGTATCTGCGTTCAGAATATTAAGGTTTGAGAAAGTTAACGTTTTTGCTAGAAAATCAGATGATCACTATATACTTGTTAGGCCCTCCAACATTGAGATTAATACAGTATATCTTACTACAATACCTGGTGATTATGGTATCTGCATTGAGAATCTTAATGTTTATACAAGAAAATCATGATGATGATGACTATATTCTTGTTACTTACTATCTTTAGCATCCCCCTTGTAGGGTAGTGGTTGTGGAATCAGCTCTGAGATAAAGCATCAGCCATGGATACTTGACTGAAGTTCGTAACACATGGTGAAAGATCCAGCTTCCTCCACCAAGCTCCTTCTCTCAAGTAACTGAATGGTAAGAAAATTTGCTTCCTTCCATCCCTTTGCTCAGATCAGAATCCAAGTCCCACAATCCATAGAAACGGCCCTTAAGTCGAGTTTCTTGTTAGGAGGTGTAGTCATGAATATGATAGATCAATGGCTGGTTCGTGCGGCCTTTTCCAAAGCAAGGAAATTGGCTATCAGGGCCGATAAGGGCCTAATTTATGCCAATTTTGGGGGCACCTACCAGCATATGTATCCATGTTGCCACTTTTGAGCATGATCATCCAAAAATGCCATGGATGTGGTGAGTCTTTAGCTTGGCATTTACGCCCTAAATAGAGCTCTTTCTCAGCTGCGCATCGGTCAACATTTTTGAGTGAAACTTGATCAACTCCCAGAAATGGCTGCCCAATTCCTAGTATGTTTTCCTCTTCTGTCACACGGTGCACGAGCATGTATGGAAGTTGATTGCAGAGTGAGCACCGATCTTCTCCTGCATACAGTAATCATGTATGCATGTGTAGATTCTTTTTGAATCTCTTTATTTTATTCCTTTTTCCTGAATTAAACTTCAATTTTGGATTCAACTTAGCAAACATTCAATCAAGATGAAGGTGGGCAGGAACTGATGATTGCAGAGGGAACATTGCAAAACTCACTAATTCGATGCATAAATATCACAATATTTCATGCATCATCACAATTTATAGTACTACGCATGAAACGTGATCATAGTTATAATTAATATGCATGCATGTAGATTATATTTGAATCAAGAAGAAGATGGATCGATCATCGATAGAAACTGACCTTGTTGAGGAGAAGCTTTAAATACATCAAAGCAATCACAGCTGCTCTTGGACTTCCCATATATATGAGGTGCTTCCTCTCCAACTTCATTGCATTGATTCCAAGACTCTATCGCGACTCTCAGGCCATCCCTCCTCATGCCCGAATCCCCAACTGCATATACTACACTATTCCATCTTCAAAATTCAAAGACATGGCACTAGAAAGAAAGACGAGAGCAAGAGTCAAGAAGCTGAAGTGAAAAATCACGCCGTATCATATTTCCACGCGATAGCAAGATTTCACAACTCTTCCTGATCAATAAATTTTGCTTTATTATGAATGTTAATCAGTCAAAGAGTTAGTGATTTTCCATAGAGTAATAGAGGTTTGCTTTTGCTACTCCAAGTAGTTGGTATTCACAGTTGTTACCTATTGTTGATTAGGAAAAAACTCTTGATGACTTATGACTGACATAAGCAAATTAAATTTACTGCTACTTTGTACTCTGAATAAAATATTTTCTTTTCCTGTATTTTACAAGAAATTCAAGAGAGGATCAACTTAATTAATAGACAGCTTCTTCATTTTTCTGTGAGGCAGTCAATGGAAGAAGTTGGTGGGAATTTAAACTTGTAAGTTCTCACTTTTATGATTCACCACACAAATCAGCAGTGTAAAAAAGGTATTGCTTTACAAAGAGGTTGAGAAAAGATGCCATTTTTTTATGTAGTGTACTTCACTCAATAATATCATGGAAAGGGCTGGCTTAACTAGGGGTGAGCAAACAGATGGTTCGGGTCAAAACCGATCCGAAACTACAAAACCAATTGAACCGATGCTTCTAAAAAGTATAACCGATCCGAACCAAATTATCTCAAAAACTGATCCGAACCAAACCGAAAATTTCGGTTCGGTTTCGGTTGGCCTAAACTTTTATTAGTAGCAAAATCCAGTAGCAACAAATACTTCAATAAGATTTCAGCGAAATTCAAATTGCTTAAATTATCCAATATCTAACAAGTCAATAACTCAAAAACATCAACAAATCCAAAAGCAACAAGTGCAAGTCAACAACATCAACTAAATAAAAAAATACTCCAACATCAACAAAATAAAAACAGCCCGTTAATGATTTAAGGGATTTGCGTAATTGAAATTGAGTATAAAGTTTTAATAAAATACTAATATTATATAAATATAAATATTTTATAAATATAAAATACGTTAGGTTCGGATGTAACCGAAAACCAAAGACATGGATCCGATCCAAACCGAAAATAGTTTGGTTTTGCTTTTAAAAAACTAATCCGAACCATTATACAAAAAAAACCGATCCAAACCAACCGAACTACAATGGTTTGGATTTTGGATCTGGTTCGGTTTTGCTCACCCCTAGGCTTAACTAAAAGAAATTACACAATATTTTTAGTATGTGTTTGTTTCTCTACCTTAGATATGAACTAGAAATTATATATTTTTATTAAAATCACGTCACTTACCTGGTGAGCAAACTAGATAAGTAAATCAATAGTTAGAGGGTTAACTGATTTTATTGAAATATGAAGTGGTTTGAATTTACAGTGTTCATAACTTTATACTACATGAAGGAGTAAGTAGATTAGCTGTAACTCGAATTTGTTGGAGCCCACTAAACAACACATCCCTTCCAAATACAATGATCGACCCACACTTTAAAATACTACTACAATGTACTGTAGTACGTAATAATTTCTAAATATAAAATAACAAAATTATGTCTTAACCAAAACCAAAACCAAAGTAATTATTTAGTTTTTATGTGTGCGTGTCGTTTTTCTAGAGCAAATTAAAGAGTTATTATAGAGTTGAGGACTCGAATCTTTGTAAATTTGTAGTAAGATATTTACATTCAATGGCTGTAGAAACTTAAAAAAGAAAAGGGATATTACAGAGAGATATTTGGAATAGAAAAGAAAATAAAATACAAAATTGATTGCGGAAAACTGCAAAATGAAAAGAAAAAGAAAATATGGTTCAACTTGTTTCTCAAGTATTTCCAGTTCTCATCATCAAATTCACTACTCATTCAATAACATCCCTGTCTCTAATAAATCACATTAGGTCGTAAGTAAATGCTACATCTATAAAAACTCCAACCTTTCACATTGTAGATCTTTTTCATACCAGGATAAGATAACATACCAAATTAAATAATCATTATCCTAACCTCACCAGGCTGTTCTTATGCGCAAAAGCATAGAAACTCCGACACGAGTACGGTAATTCAGCCGAGCTGATCTGATACGTATCAAGATTGTAGAAAATGCACGTTCGACTCTCACCAGAGAAACGAAACGCCAAAACCTCCGGGTATTTAACCCACCCAAATGGCTCCAAGACTTGATCACCACCATCTTTTCCTGCTGAAGCAAACTTTTGAAGCCACATCTTTGCACCTCCCAACTTAATATCAGGTAGCACCTTCCTCCACTCTCCCGTCTCCGATTTCATCCCCCAAATTTCCCACAAAAAGTCTCCACAGGCTATCAACAGTGACAGAAATTTGCCGGTTGAGAGATGATACAAGGGCTGCCAATGCATCAAACCATCGTCAAAACGATAAGGTGATGTCATCACTCTAAAGATCTCAGTCTCCACATCCATGGTCAAAAAGTAGGACCACCCAGGGCGCACCCAATGCATGAAACCTTCAGTGCTCAGTGGACGTTGACGGAGAAGACCCCCAAAATTTTGAGGCACGTTCTCAACATTTCTCCAAGCCTTATCGACTCCAAGAGTGAGTATGGCAAGAGATGTCCCCTCGGAATCATCATGTGGTACGGTCAATTTATACTTGGAGGAAATCATAGCAAATCCGATGGCAAAACTGGGATAGTCGGCACGGGCGAGTGAAGGGAGAAGGAGTGATTGCTTAGTTGCAGGATTCGTAATGCTAATGGTGGCTTCATACGTTTTTATAGACCAGTCTATCTCTGCAGCCAAACCATTAGCACTAGTCAATAAGACGCGTCTGCATATGTGACTCAACTTCGTGACAACAATCCGGCCTTGTGTAGCAGTGATGAGAATTGGATGACGTGCACCCTCCCCTGCAAAGCAAGAGAGGAGAAGACCATATGTAGAATGCTGAATTTGTGTGGTGACAAAATTTTCGGAATTAATAGTGAGGGACCACCTGCGGCACACAAATCTTGCTATGTCATGAAGATGATGAGCCGGCAAACGAAGGAGAATGCATGATATGAGCTCGTCGGGGAGGGAGTCAATCTCCGTGGGCCTCGGCCCCGCCCTTTTACACCTCCTGAAATAATAAGGGCGTGTTCTTCTTGAGTTCATATACAACAAGCTAGAGCATTTGCCACCAGCCATCTGCAGCATATCAAGAAATGTTTTTTATTAATAATTGAAAAATAAATAAATCTCAGTTTTTAAGCATTAATATATCTCAAACAAAATGAGAGAAAGCATAGAAATGCAATAATAAAATACAGATCAAGGAGTAGTTGTTCGCAGATCGGACAATTGAAAACAGCAAGATCAAGCATTGATGGTTTCTGAATCAATACCAATTACTAGACTAGAGGATGTCAAGAACAAAGCATATTGAGCTTTCTACACGAATTTTCAAAATCAAATCTTTTCTTAATTCACCCTGTCACACAGTATATCTACATCCGCTTATGCAAATGGGCTCTCACTTTTTTTCCTTTTTTCTTCTAGGATGAAAGAGAACTAAGTTGGAAAAGCAGCAAAATAAAAAAAGAAAAAAAAGACAATTTGCAGATTCACATCCATTTCTTTGTAATGGGCAAATTGAAGAAATAAGGATAAGAAGAAAAAGCTCACCAATGTATTTGAATTTCCTTCGAATTCTTCTTTACGGCCGCCCAATTTAGCTTTTATGCTCTTCATTTTCTGGTGACTATAATCAGCGGTGTAGGGTTGAGGGTGAGTTTCTTACACGCGCTCCTTCTGCTTTTGTTATTTGCCTTTTAGATATGACATATAATTTCAAAAATAAATAAATAGGTCTTTCATATCAGATTTTAGAGAAAATAGGGTCTTTTGTCTCTTTAGATGCTCAAAATTTGCCCAAAATATAATATTATACAATATTTGCTCAATTTTAAGGTGAAGTGACAAATTTGCCCTTACATGTGTGATATAAATATTTTGTGCTCTCTCTCTATCTCACAATTCAAATTTCACTCTCTCTCTCATCATCTCTCTTTCTCTCTCTACTCTAGGCATCATCTCTCTCTCTTTCTCTGCTCAAAATTTGAAGCTTCTCCTCAACTTCCCCTACTTCTCTCATGTCGATGGAGAAAGCGACTTCGACGGTGGAGACGGCGACGAGCTAGGGTTTCGATGGGCTAGGGTTTGAAGGAAGACTTTCGACGCCGACGAGGATGAGGATGGCGGCGCGGCAGCGTGGCGGCGGAGATGAGGAGGGCGGCGACCAGAGCAAACTCATGCGGTCCTCTCTCTATCTCTCTTTCTTTTTTCATATTTAGGTTTTTTTTTTTGAAGCAAATATAGGGGTTTTACCCTAGATCTGAGTTTTGTACACAGATCTAGGGTTTTTTTTCATTCTTCTTCTTGTTCTTCTTCTTCTTCTTTAGGGTTTGATATATTTTATTTACGAATTCACTGCTTCTTTTTGGTAAGAATCGACCGAAGATATTGGTTAGAATCTGATGATATTTTGTTAGAATCTGACATTTCTTACCGTGTTTTGTTTGTTAATTTATGGTAAGAATTTGACATTTTTCTTACGTTATTTTGGTAATAAAAGACTGAGTTTCTAGGGTTTAAAATTGATGATATTGGTAAGAATCGACCGAAGATTCTTATTATAATTTTAGTGATCCTTACTATAATTCTAGAATTAGGGTTTAGATAATTTCTTACATTGTTCTGGTAATAAAAGATTAGCGTTTAGGGTCTTAAATTGATAATAATTGGTAAGAATCTATCATGTTTCTTATTTTGTTTGATAAATTGGTAAGAATCTGACATTTTTTCTTACGTTATTTTGGTAATAAAAGACTGAGTGATAAGAACCCGTCATTTTTCTTACTTTGTTTTGTTTGATAAATTGGTAAGAATCTGACATTTTTCTTATGTTATTTTGGTAATAAAAGACTGAGTATTTATGGCTTAAAATTGATGATTATTTGCCGTTCTTGACATGTTTTGTTGCGGTAGTTGCAATTTCTTACTATTTTTCAAGTTATATAAGAATTGCTTCATTTCTTATTGTGAGAATTATTCAGCTGACAACGGCTATGAGATGTGAAAGACGAGAAGATATCAATTTTCTTACTATATATGTAGTTTTTTTTTTTATATAATTTTTTGTTGTTCCTTGGTAAAAAATTGTAAGAAATGTAATTTATTATCATTTCTGAAACTAATAGTAGTGTCTTAATAAATGATTAAGTGGTAAGAAATGTGATGTATTTTCTTACCAATGTGTGTGATTTTTCTTACCATCCCCTGTACAAACAATTAAATACTTTTTTTCTTTTCTTTTTTTCAAAAATTTGGAGAATTTGTCAATTTGTTACCAAAATTATTCGTAAGAAATTCCTAAAATATTATAAGAAATTATATTATTTCTTACTAAGTTACTACCTCCATCCCACCTAATTGTCTCATTTACTTTTTGACATTTTCGGCACGCTTTCCACCGAAACCTAGTACGAGTTTCAAAATATAATTTTGAAGTATCGTTTCTTTTACGGATACTATGAGTGTCATAGTATCCGTAAAATAAACGATACTTCAAAATTATATTTTAAAACTCGTATTAGGTTTCGGTGGAAAAGCGTGCCAAAAATGTCAAAAAGTAAATGAGACAATTAGGTGGGATGGAGGTAGTATTTGGTAAAACGTAATGAAAGATAAAATTCTTACCAAATGCATTAAAAATTCTTACCAAGTGAATTAATAAAAATTAAAAAAAAAACTGATACAAGAGAAAAAAAACGAAAATTGGAAAATAAAAAAAAAAAATGATTTTTGGCTCTTAGGGTATTTTAGTCCCACCCCTTCAAATTTGGGCAAATGTTGTGTATTCTTATATTTTAGGCAAAATTTGACTTTTTATCCTCAAAAAGGATATAATAATTGTTGCCTCCATATTTTATTTATTTATTTTTAGTTTTTACTAGTGTTGCACGGACAATTTATAAAGCAAAATTATAAGATAAAACATTTTTAATGTAATAATATAAAAATACATATAATAACTGAGGGCAATCTACAACCGAATAAAGAGCACAATGAATAATACTGTACTTTATTATAATTTAAAATATTTGAAACACTTTACTTTATTATAATTTTAAAGATCTTTAAACACGACATTTTGAGTAGAAGTACAATGCAAATATTTGAGTATATTATTTCACATTAAGTTTACCAACTTTACTAAATACTAATATATTAGAAAACACATAAACTTACCATTTATATATTTATTCGGCTCAATCAAAGAATTCGGATGTGAAGATGTAGATGAAATATTTCCACGATCCGAAAAGCCAGATATTTATAATACGTGGCTCATCTATAAATTTTTAGACAAATTAACACATTAATATTATACACAAAAATAATTAAAATGGATAATATAAAAATAACAGTTCAATGGAGAAATAACAAAAAAATACAAATAGAAACAACAAATATAATAGCATTAATTAGTTAGACGAACAAACATCAGTACAAAACTACCCATATCACCGTTCAAAAAAAAAAAAAACTACCCATATCACGAATTAAAAAAATGAGATACTCCATAATCTCAAACAAAAAAAAAATGATAAAATAATTTTCTTTTCTTTTTTCGAAAATAGCAATGGCAGTTTGCAATAATTTTGAGTATGATTCAATGCGGCCTGAATAAATTTGTACATTGTCAAGGGATATTGCAAATTTGGAATGCAGATTCTTTTCTGAGTTGTACTTTGAATAGTACTCCCTCCGTCTCTTTTTATTAGCTACATTTGCTATTTTCGTCCGTCCCATTTATTATACGTTTCCTAAAATGACAAAGAATATTTGGCTACAATTAACTCTCTCTCTTTAAAATTGATTATAGCCACATATTTCTTCATTCCTTGGTATTTGTGCATAAAACAAATGTAGTTAATTAGAAGGGACATAGGTAGTATTATAGTTTGTCCAATTAGAATGCTTTCAATTTCAGATGGAATTGCATTTCGATTCTCAATCTACCAAAAACTTAAAGAACAAAATGAAGTTCCAATATGTGAATATGATATTTGAAATTAGTTTTTCACAAAACATACCTCTTCAGGTTTCACCTATACATATCCTCAAAAAAAAAAAAAAAAAAAAAAAAACTAAGTAAAAGTGTAAGGAAAATTAAAACGTACAGGTGCAAAAAAGTAAAACTAAGTAAAACAAAACTCAAGCTTATGTAGTAGATAACAGCAGAAAGAATCTGGCATATAGAGCCATAATCTGCTCCCTAAAGAAAAGTTAAAAAATGACTGATTTTTTTGAAAGAAAATTGAAGCTTGAAGATACATTGTAATTGCTAGAATGAAGAATGAGGTGAGGTGCGGGTGCGGTAGGAAGGGCTGTGAAGTGGCATTTATAGGCAATTGAGGAAGGATTGGCTCCATATATTAAAAAAAAAAAAAATGAATTTAACTTCTGCCTCCAAACTTCAATCTTGATCTTAGTACATGTATAGATATCCCAAACTTGAATTGTATAAAATAAAATTGCAGAAACTGGTGATTATTCATTGTGAACGTACCTTATCTTTTTCTTGAAAATAGTAGTAGTTAATACTGTGGATGGTCAGGCGGCGCAGATAGAATATATATATATATTTTTCATGGTTTATTTTTATGGATTATTTTTAAATGATATCTAATCGTTTTTTTTTTTTTTCTTCTTCTTAAAAATGCAATATGAAATAGGTGGTGAATATGGAAATAGCAATTTTCAAGCCACTTGGTACATTGCATGCATTTCATATATGTAAAAGTATCTTTTACATCACAATACCTTTTCTTGGAAATAGATACTAAAGGGGCAGCAGTGCACAAAAGGATGAATCAATTTCTTTTTTTCTTTTTTTTTTTGATTAAAAAAATTAGCATGCTAATATTATTGTAATGTTTGTAATAGATTCAGAACTTTAAATATGTAATATGGAGTGGATTTTAGACATACGATAGCAAGAAAACACCCACAAAAAAAAGAAGCCGAAAGACGAAACTCAGAAAAAAAATAAATAAAATAAAATAAAATAAAAATAATAATAATAATAATAATATCTGTAGTAATAATATTAGAAAAGGTGTTCAAGTCTAGCCTCACTTTTTTTTAGCCCAATTCTCGATAAATTATGATTACACAAGACAATTAACATTTTTTATACATCATTTATTTATGCATTGTATTCTCGTATTGTACCATCAGTGTTCAAGTTACGCCACACATTTAATATTTTTATTCAGTATTTATCTTTATCCATGCTTTGTATTATACCCTTGTGTAATAAACATCTATTCAGCAGACTTTTGGATGTACAATTTGGCGGGAAAATGGCAGAATAGTAATTCTATGCAACAATTCACTCTTTAGATATTGTAATTGACAAGTTATCTGTTCACTAATGCTAATGTTCCCTTAATCAAATTAAATTAATTGAACATCTATAATTAACATCCTTAATTTTATCTCATAAATATGAGAATACACTAATTAAAATATAGAGAGAAATAAACTAAAATAAATTATAATAAATAAATTAAATTTAATATAAAAATAAATTATAAACTGTTCGAAGATCATGACCCTTCATATAATAATCCATTTTTTTAATATAAAAATACTTTCATACATCTACATAAAATAGGAAAATTTGTGATATTACGCTTTGCTGCTAATAAATGTTGGAAAAGTAGAACTTGCCGGGCGTACAATACAATCGAAGATTACAAGTGAAATAAGAAAAAACTACGAACAAAGTGAAATTTGAAGTCGAGTCGAGGAAACCCTCTTTCCGCAAGACGAATTACGCCCCGAGTGCTCGCGGATTTGGCGCTTCGTCCCCAAAGATAAAACGACTTCTCGTCTTCTTAGTAGCAGCACCACAAACTAAGAAGCTCCGGCGAACTGGAAATAAAAGGCGAAGGAACTAAGCTCAAAAACTGAATGCAGTAGAAGAGAGGATGCAAAATGCTTTGAGTTGTGTCCTAGAATGGCCTGCAGAGCCTTCTATTTATAGGCTGCTCATTCAGGAGGGACATCAATGCCATAAAGACATTAACAGCCACTAAGGTAGTGGGTTAGTGGTGGAGTGGAAGAGGCTGACTGTTCAGCTGAAGAGACACTTTCCAGAGTCTTCTTCCGGATGGGCCACGAATTGGGCTGGACGGGTAGGCCTCATTAGAATTGGGCTGGGCAATTGGGCTTCCACATGGCCCAAAATACTATATATTTTGTGGTCCAAAAAATATAGTACACAAGACCCCAAGCCCAAGCCAAAGGCCCAAAGGACCACCCAAAGGACCAATTGCCAAGATCCAAGTCCACGGCCACGAAACCCGAACCCGAACCCGAGCCCGAGCCCGAGCCCGAGCCCAAGCCGGAGCCGGAGCCGTCCGGCACGGACGGCGGGGCCGGATCGAGTGTGTGCTCACGCGAGAGCCCAACCACACACTTATCCACTTACTTGGCCCACTTGTTATTAAGCCCATATGTTTAAACACTTTTAAACAGCACACCACATTAATATTTAATCAATGTGGTATAACTTACACTTCATTAACTAATGAAGTAACTCTCCACCAAACTTTGAACATTTATATCTCACTCACCGGAAATCGGTTTTGAGCCTATAAATATACCACGCTCATCTACTCCGCGAGTAGAACAATAATCTAATATTTAATTTATGTAATAAATTAAATATTTGTTATTATTTATTTGGTCAAAAACCAAATTTCCAACAATCCCCCACATGAGTGAGATAGCCATATGCAAATGTATGCAAATGCAAGAGCTCAGTCCTCACGAGGTATAAGAGTATTAGGATAGGTAGTTTGTGGCTTTGAACCTTCCATAGTCAACACCATCGAGTACACAGGCGGCATAGTAGCGCAATGCTTTGAACTATCCCTCCATGGCGTGCACCGAGACAACGATGTTAACGCTTATACACCTCAACCTCATCCGTTCTCACGTTTTGTGTCCATTTCGGCCTTGAACACCCCTTTGGATTCATAAGTGTATCTAACGAAGCGACCTCACTTCACACTTACATAGGTGATTCTTTACCGAGTATCTTGTCATACTCAACCTCCTCGAAGTATTTAGGAATCATTAAAAGTCATAGACTTAACCTCACCACTAGGCAAGCTTTCAGCACTCAAACGCTTTCTAAGGAATAGATAAATGTGAGTGTTTTCACACGAACTTTCATAGCTTAGTTTTCCCTTTGAACCAAGTTCTTGGGATTTCCAATCATCATGGTTGGGTTACCACTATGATAGTTCTTAATTTGTGGATTTTACTCCCATTCCCTCTAGCAACTTATTCATTTGATCACGGTTTAACCCTTTGGTTAGTGGATCCGCTAGATTATCCAACGACTTTACATAGTCGACTGAGATAATCCCAGTTGTGATCAAATGTCTCACGGTATTATGTCGTCGACGAATATGTCGAGACTTACCATTATACAAACCACTTTTTGCCCTACCAATAGCCGCTTGGCTATCACAGTGAATCATCACCGGAGGCAATGGTTTCTCCCAACATGGTATGTCCTCAAGAAAGTTTCTTAGCCATTCGGCTTGTTCACCAGCTATATCTAAAGCTATGAATTCGGACTCCATGGTGGATCGGGCTATACACGTCTGTTTTGTGGATCTCCACGTAACAGCTCCACCCCCAATAGTAAACACATACCCACTTGTAAAAAGTGAATCTTTCGTGTCCGAAATCCAATTCGCATCACAGTACCCTTCAAGTACCGGGGGGTATCTCAAAAAATGTAGCCCATGACTTTGAGTATACTTCAAGTATCTCAAAACTCGTACAAGAGCTCTCCAATGCTCTTTGCTTGGATTGCTCGTGTAACGACTCAATTTGTTAACGGCACATGCTATGTTGGGTCTAGTGCAATTTGTAAGATACATTAAACACCCTATGACACGAGCATAGTCTTCTTGAGCAACCGACTCACCTCGATTCTTGCTCAAATGAACATTAAGTTCAATAGGAGTTTTAGCGGGCACGCTATCAAAAACGTTAAACTTCTTGAGCACTTTCTCAACATAGTGAGATTGTGACAAGACAATCCCATCGGATTTCCTTAGTATTTTCATACCAAGAATAACATCCGCTAAACCCAAGTCTTTCATGTCAAAGTTCCTCTTTAACATGCTTTTCGTTTCGTTAATTACACGGATATTGCTACCCATAATTAACATGTCATCTACATAAAGACACACAATAACATATCCGTTATTTGTGTTCTTAATGTAAACACATTTGTCACATTCGTTTATTTTAAAACCATTTGATAGCATCACACTATCAAATTTCAAGTGTCATTGAAGTGGCGCTTGCTTCAATCCATAAAGGGACTTAACCAGTTTGCAAACCTTCTTCTCTTTACCAGGTTCTACAAATCCTTCTGGTTGTTCCATATAGATTTCCTCCTCTAAATCTCCATAGAGGAAAGCAGTTTTCACATCCATTTGATGTATCTCGAGATTGTGCAATGCAGCAATTGCGAGAAGCACCCGAATGGATGTAATCCTTGTTACAGGAGCATAGGTATCGAAATAATCGTACCCTTCTTTCTGCTTAAACCCTTTGACAACCAAACGGGCCTTGTACTTGTCAATTGATCCATCGGCTTTGTATTTCCTTTTAAGGATCCATTTGCACCCCAAGGGTTTACACCCTTCGGGCAAATCAACCAACACCCAAGTGTGGTTTTGACTAATGGACTCAATTTCACTTTGTACCGCTTCTCTCCAAAGCGGACTGTCCGATCTAGAAAAAGCTTCTTTGATCGTCGTAGGTTCTTGATCCAACATGAACACTACATAATCCGGACCAAATTGCTTTGGTTTCCGAACTCTACTACCACGTCTCAGTTCACTATCTTCCGGATTAGACCTTTGTCGTTTGCGTGACTTAGGTTCTTCATCCTCGGATTTAGAACTCGTGGTTTCACCTTCAATTCTATTGCTAGAATTGGTTTCTACATTACCCTTGTCTTTACAAGGATATATGTGTTCAAAGAATATTGCATTCCTTGACTCGATCGTTGTACCCACAGTCATGTCGGGTACTTCCGACTTGTGGATAACAAAGCGATAGGCGCTGCTGTTATGTGCATACCCAATAAAGATACAATCAACCGTTTTAGGGCCAATTGTAACTTGTTTAGGTAGAGGCACTTCAACCTTCGCCAAACACCCCCACACTTTAAGGTATTTGTACGACGGTTTCCAACCTTTCCATAACTCATAAGGAGTAACATCTTTACCTTTGAGTGAAATCTTGTTTAATATATAGTTGGTTGTCAAGACAGCTTCCCCCCACATATTTTGGGGCAACCCTGAACTAATCAACAAAGCATTCATCATCTCCTTAAGAGTTTGATTTTTACGTTCAGCAACGCCATTTGATTGAGGTGAGTATGGAGCCGTCGTTTGATGAATTATACCACTTTTGTTGCATAATTCCTCAAACGGAGCGACATATTCGCCACCTCTGTCACTTCGAACACTCTTAATTCGACTACTTAGTTGATTTTCGGCTTCATTCTTGAAGTGTTTGAACGCTTCAATAGCCTCATCTTTACCTCTTAAAAGATAAAGATAACCATATCTCGTGCAATCATCGATGAACGTGATAAAGTACTTCTTACCACCATGAGTTTGCACATACTTTAAATCACACACATCGGTGTGAATTAAATCAAGGGGTTTCGTGCTCCGCTCAACCGAATGAAACGGTGGTTTTGTCATTTTTGCCTCAACACAAACTTCACATTTGTTTTGAGTGTTAACTTCATTTAACTTTAGTAAATCTAAATTTACTAATCGTTTTATAGCATTTAGATTAACATGTCCTAATCTACAATGCCATAAATTAGAGCACTCAACAATGTAAGAGGAAGTAGTAGCATTTTCATTACTCTCAATAGATTTTGGTACATGGCGTATAGCCAATACATTCAACCTAAAGAGACCATCAGAGAGGTAACCCTTTCCAAGAAAAGTACCACTCTTTGACAAAATAAACTTGTCAGACTCAAAAACTAGTCTAAACCCCTTATTAACTAGAATAGAGCCCGAGACCAAGTTCTTTCGGATGTCGGGAACATGCAGCACGTTCTTCAAAGTTAGAGAATTCCCGGATGTAAGCTTTAGCACCACATCTCCAACTCCGACAACCACGGACGAAGCTTGGTTCCCCATGTTGAGCTTCCTCCCCTCAACAACTTGATAGGTAACAAACTTGTTCCTATCGGCACACACGTGCGCAGTAGCGCCAGTGTCGATGAACCAGCCTCCCGGCTTTTCGACTTGGTTGACCTCCTCGGTGACCACAGCCGTAAAGTCTTCTTTCACCCACTCGCCATCTTTTTCGGCGACGTTGGCAACATGTTTCTTCTTCTTCTTGTTCTTGGGCTTCTTGCAGTCCTTCGCAGTATGCCCATGCTTGCCACAATTGTAGCAATCACCATCAAACTTCTTCGATGGTCCCTTCGCCTTGCCTTTGTCTTTGGCATTTAGGCGATCACGCTTGTTGGAGGGACCGCCCTTCTCCATCAAATTCACCTTGGCATCAGACGGTGCTTTCGGTTTGTCTTGATCGCGCACATCAGACTCGATGCGTAGCTTCACAATCAAGTCTTCAAGAGTCATCTCCTTTCGCTTGTGCTTAAGGTAGCTCTTGAAGTCCTTCCAATGAGGGGGCAACTTCTCGATCAATGTTGCAACCACGAACGCGTCCGGAAGGACCATCCCCTCAGCATGGACGTCATGTACAATGAGTTGGAACTCTTGTACTTGCTCCATCATTGGTCGAGAATCGACCATCTTGTAATCCAAGTATCGTGCTACCACGAACTTCTTCGTACCCACATCATCGCTATGGTACTTCTTGTCTAACGCCTCCCAAATTCCTTTGGAGGTGTTGACACCGGAGTACACATTGTACAAGCCATCATCCAAGGCATTTAGGATGAAATTCTTGCACAAGTAGTCTCTTCGCCAATTGTCGTAGAAGGCTCGAACATGGAAGTTGGCCTCCTCCGCACTTGGTACAGGTGGTTCATCTTCCGTTAGGAAGTTCGCCACCCCCAATATTGTTAAATAAAACAACATCTTTTGTTGCCACCTTTTGAAGTCGGCTCCTCCGAACTTCGGCGGTTTCTCGGCGGGTGGCATCACCCTTGGTGCCGAGCTCGCTCCCATCAGGGAGCCACTTGGGTTAGGCCCATAGGCCGCCCCCACAGTTGAGCCCATGAAAGGTGCTCCAACAGTTCCACTAAAAGTGGAACCCACGGTGCCGCTTGAAGCAGAACCACCGCTTGACAGAAATGGGTTATTGAAAGCCCACGAACTTGAAGGCATGGTCGAACCTCCGGTGTTTGAATTTCATTGCAGATGCTGTTGTAAAGCTTGGCAATGAAGTAGTCATTGTTGACGGAACAGTGGCGGACATGGTGGATGGCAATGTTGAAGCTCCAATGGACGAGTCGGTGGAAGCGGCAGCACTTGTCATCTTCGAATAGGTGATTGAACTTCAAACTCCTTGGAACGGCAAGTACTAATTCGTCTTGCGTTTGTTGGAAAAGTAGAACTTGCCGGGCGTACAATACAATCGAAGATTACAAGTGAAATAAGAAAAAACTACGAACAAAGTGAAATTTGAAGTCGAGTCGAGGAAACCCTCTTTCCGCAAGACGAATTACACCCCGAGTGCTCGCGGATTTGGCGCTTCGTCCCCAAAGATAAAACGACTTCTCGTCTTCTTAGTAGCAGCACCACAAACTAAGAAGCTCCGGCGAACTGGAAATAAAAGGCGAAGGAACTGAGCTCAAAAACTGAATGCAGTAGAAGAGAGGATGCAAAATGCTTTGAGTTGTGTCCTAGAATGGCCTGCAGAGCCTTCTATTTATAGGCTGCTCATTCAGGAGGGACATCAATGCCATAAAGGCATTAACAGCCACTAAGGTAGTGGGTTAGTGGTGGAGTGGAAGAGGCTGACTGTTCAGCTGAAGAGACACTTTCCAGAGTCTTCTTCCGGATGGGCCACGAATTGGGCTGGACGGGTAGGCCTCATTAGAATTGGGCTGGGCAATTGGGCTTCCACATGGCCCAAAATACTATATATTTTGTGGTCCAAAAAATATAGTACACAAGACCCCAAGCCCAAGCCCAAGCCCAAGCCAAAGGCCCAAAGGACCACCCAAAGGACCAATTGCCAAGATCCAAGTCCACGGCCACGAAACCCGAACCCGAACCCGAGCCCGAGCCGGAGCCGGAGCCGGAGCCGTCCGGCACGGACGGCGGGGCCGGATCGAGTGTGTGCTCACGCGAGAGCCCAACCACACACTTATCCACTTACTTGGCCCACTTGTTATTAAGCCCACATGTTTAAACACTTTTAAACAGCACACCACATTAATATTTAATCAATGTGGTATAACTTACACTTCATTAACTAATGAAGTAACTCTCCACTAAACTTTGAACATTTATATCTCACTCACCGGAAATCGGTTTTGAGCCTATAAATATACCACGCTCATCTACTCCGCGAGTAGAACAATAATCTAATATTTAATTTATGTAATAAATTAAATATTTGTTATTATTTATTTGGTCAAAAACCAAATTTCCAACAATAAAATATCTAGTTGAACCTCCATCTCACTTATATAGAGCCAATTTTCTTTTTGGTATGTCCCATTCACAAATAGTCATTACCAAAAATATTATTTTCAAACTAAATTAATAACACAGAAAAAAGAAATCAAAAAAATAAATAAAAAATGAATATAACCTCAAATTAAAACAAACGCAAAAAAAAAATACTAAAAATAAAGTACAAATGAATAAAAAATGAATATAACCTCTACACACATCTTTAACTCACTATTAATCACTTTCATCTTAATTTCGTATCACCAAAAAAATAGCTCCATATAAGAAGAACGGAGAAGGGAGTAGTTAATTTATTGAAAACAATGAGTTTGTTTCGGTTTAATAAAATATAAAATACTACTTTTTCTTTCCTTTTTTTTGTTCAATTTGATAAAATATAAAATTGATACGAAAGTAAATCTAAAATTTCTGTACTTAATCTTCTTCATTTTATTATGTATATGTAGTGACCGACGTGAAATTGCAAATCAACAACACAACTAATTTCATCACCATTTTTGTAAGCATGCCAAGTCGCATTCTAACCGATACAAGAATTACACACACACACACACAAAAAACCGTATATTATCAACCAAAAAAAAACAAGTAGAGTTTTGTACACACAACCTAGACTGGATTCATCTTTCACGCGGTACCTCACAAGGGAGAGGAGACGACGGCTTCTTCCACTTCGAAGCGTTGTTGTTTCATGATCGTTCCTCGAATGTCAGCCTTCGCCATTCATGACGAGTAAGATCTCGCCTTTACTCAAAATTACACCATCCAAGAACTCTGTGATCTCTTCTGTGTTCCTGAATTCGTAAGGAGCAGAGAAATCGCTATCTAGATTGCACCAAACATTATCGACTCTTCTCAGTGCAATCCAATGCCTTCCTTTCCACAGACCACCATACCATCTTACTGGAACATTTACCACCATCCGGAACAACTTATCGTCCAGATTGATCGTGACGGCCCCACATCTCCTGTCGTGCCATACTACCCGTTTACCCCTTCCTTCCAGTGTAGCGATCAGCACATTGATGTCGTAATTCCCGGTCAGCACGTTGTGATGGGACTTGAAAACAACGGACAGTGGAGTCCACGATGTCTGGGTTTGGATCCTCGAGCTGCAGCTTTTCAGCAATGGCGTTCAAGGTCGTTCTTGTAAACACATCTTTCTCCTGAACCACAACACGAACTCCATTACATAATCAATCAACCGTTCAAAAACACCACAAACGCCATTACATGATGAATACTTCAAAACACAGTTCGGAAGCAAAACAAGCCATGTAATGTAACAATAATAGACCAACAAGCTTTACTAATGATGGAATCAAAACTAACTATCTCAGCTCAACCAAAATCCATTATCGTGTACTGCACTTCGATACAAAAATCCGACAAAACGACATACAAGCTTCAACATGGCATGGATAATAAGCATGTAAAACACGACGAATCGACCTATGGAAACTGTGAAAGGGCAGAAGAGGGTTTAGAAGTAGAATACCTGGAAGAGATTGTTGAGGGAGTGCATTAAGCAGAATTGCAATTTTTGCTTCTCATGGTATATCAATTTCCTCTCAGTATCCATGAATGATTCTGCTCAAACTAAAACCTCAAAAATTGAACAAACCTACAAATGAAGAAGGATGATAATAAAAACAGAGTACAGAATTTCGTTTTCCTCAAATTAGCAAATGCCTCGAAACCCTTCCAATCAAAATCACCACCGAAGCTATACAAACTACAAGATTTAAAAGGAAAATCTATACACCTAGAATTTACAAGTTTAGGATTCAATTAGACGCAAGGAGTCATGAATAAACTACTTCAGCATCATATGATTTAGGGGGGTGTATCCGATTCCGATTTTAAAAGATTTTGATAGAGTTTTTGAAATCCGTGAATTCTATCAATTTCATAGATTATTTCAATTCTATAGAGATTTTAATAGATTCTATTAGATTGATGGATCTTTATTTTGATGGATTTTATAAGTCTATAGATTTTCAAAAATAAATACACATATGAAAAATAATTTTAATAGGTGAATACTTTTAACGGCTGTCTATACCTTCCGTCAACATTTTAAAAGAAAAAAAATAAAAAAATATGTTTAAGAAAAAAAGAAAAAAAATAGCTCCATGTCGGCGTCCAAATACTTGAATTGGGTTGTGTGTGGGAGTTTATGAATTTTTAATTACCAGAATATGAACAATACACAATAAAATAATTGATGAAGGAGTGAGAGAGTTTGCAAAAAAAAAAAAAAAAAAAAGAGCAAATCCCTAATGAAATTGCGCAGTTCAGCAATTACAGATCCTTATTCAAGTTTTTACCTAATCAACAACTGATGTTCTGACTTGAGGCAAAATTCAACTGAAAGGGGCGATTACTAATAAGAAGAGGACTGTAGGTTTTGGATCTGCAATCGGCGTCGTGTCATAGATAGATCGAAGGTTGATGAGGAGGTGAGGGAGAGATAAAATATTTTCCTATAGTAGACTTTGAAAATCTTTGGTGGGGAGGTAAGATTTGTGAAAGGATTTTCTCTTTGTATTTGATACTAAAAATCTTTTAAAATCCATAGAATGTTAAAATCCTACAAATTTTCAATATCATCAGATTTATAAGGATATTTAAAAGTTATAATTGAATACCAATAGATTTATAAGGATTTTTTAAAATCTGAATTGAATACCAATAGATTTATAAGGATTTTTTAAAATCTGAATTGAATAGACTTTCAGAATACAAAAAAATCTTCTGAAATCCGGATTGAATACACCCCTTAGTCAGCAAGGAATGAAAAACGCCAAAATAAATACACATAAATCATAGGTTTAATTATATAGGTTTAATTATACAGCAACCATGGATCATAATTGAGAAATTGTTCCCATTCGATTCTCAAATACCGACACGAGTCTGTCTCGAATAAAATGAATTGAAGCCAAATCACTTCAAAGAGTTGTATAGCAAAAAAGAAGAAGCAGGAATTGGAAAGCCAATGGATTAAAAGCGAGAAATAATTCTTACAATCCGGTTCATTGATTTGTCGGTGATCAGTTCGCTACGCATTTGAGGGAGATGGAATTTTAGAGAGAGAGGGAGAGAGAGGAGCTGAGAAGAGGGGGGATGAGTCCGAAAACGGCAGAAGAAATGAAATTGATAGACATCGACGAAGATTGAAATAAGTATATTACCATTTCTCAAAATTTAAATAAATTGATTAAGAAATATTCATTGAAGAATAATAGTATTAGGACGAAACCCAGGGACTAGATCTTCATCCATCGCTATGTTTTTATTTTAATTTTAAGGAAGTTTTAATTCTAGTGAATTTTTCTTCTGGTCTTGTATATATAGTGAGAGGGGAGGATTTTAATTTTTTCTACACAGATCATTAAAACTTTTGCTGTAATAAAACATTTTTAATGTCTTGTGTCAACAATGCTTTGTACTTTGTAATAATTATTGATTAAAAACTTGCTTAAATTTCGTTTGTAAAAGTTCAATAAATAATACTCCACTGTCTCATTTCACTTGACAAGTTAAATATATGTAAGTTATAAAATAATAAAACAAGTCAAATAAAATGAGACAAAGAGAGTATCATGCAATTATCATAACCCGTACCTGAAAATATTTACGGGTATCCCATTCGGGAATTCGGGTACCCGAAAAAATCCAAAAGTTTAGAAGGAATTTTTTCTTTTCTTACTTTTTTTTTTTTTTAAATTTTAGATGGTACATATAGCTAGCTAATGAAAATATCATGTATGTAATTGCATAATTAATAAAACATCAAATAAAAAAAATGAGAAATGAGAGTCTAAAGTGTTAACTTGCTAAGTTAATCGTTTATTCAACTATTTTTTCTTAATTAAATTTTTATTGATTAGTACAATATTATTTATTATTTTTATTAATTAATTTAAATATAAATTTCGGGTTTTCGGTATTTCGGGTAAATTTTAGATAGTACATATGGCTAGACTCCCTACATTTTCACCTTCTTTAGGGATATCTTTGGCAGTGATAAGGTCGGTTTTTTATGCTCACTCCTAGTCATGAGGCCCATTTCATTTCCAGGTTCAATCTACCAAACCCAGGCACCAACAACCAAAATAAAAACACATCTAAACAGCACTGAATGAGAATACTTGCAGAAAGAGAAACTAAAATCTCCTAAGCTTCAGAACATCAATATAAGGCAAACTATAATTAGCATAAGTGATTTTTTGATCTATTTGCTCTAACGATTGTTCATCGCACTACACATGAAAACTGCCCCAGAATGCCCGAATCTTCTGTTTTCCCTTCACTACTTAAAGTTTCACAATAAATCCAACACAAACATACAAAAAGCAACAATGAGCTATCAGTGTTTTATCAGATAGCTACCAGATATATCGGAGATATTACAATATACACCAAGCAAGAAACAAACCTAGGTGACATGTGATTACACTTAATGGAGAACAGAAATGATCTTGCTTATATATAACTCAACATGTAAAAGAATATTGCAGCTGTAAAACAAAAACCTAAATGGGCAACAAACCTCATGCTTAAGAGAATGGATAAACCTATACCAGGAGACTTGGAATAACTGTGACAGCACATATTGCTGCAATGTGGACACAAAATGGTTAATCTTGTGCCTGCAATGAGAGAAGAAAAAAAATCAGAAGATGGACGTAAATCTCAGCTGATAAATGCCTCTCGAGGAGTACTTATTTAAGCATCAAAAATGAAAGATTAAAGTTACCATTTCTTACATATCTTAGTACTCAAAGCCTCACAGGCACAGATCAAGAAATAACATTTTAAGACAACTGTGATGACAGATTCATAGTTGGTTAGCTTTTTGCAGCTCAACCATAGGCTTTCGACATGAAAAATTAGAGATCAAACTTGGCTACCAATATCAATTTGAAATGTCTTCTTCAATCTGCCCCATCCTTGTCACATTACAATAGATATTGTAATACTTTTGTCTCCATCGGATGTTCCACAAAAATAACATACAACAATCCTGTGTGTCTACAAAGGTATGGATCGCAAAGACTGATAAAGCATTGCAAAATAAATGACTCTTGGATTTCCTACGTACTCTTAATAACCAAAGAAATCATGTTACTTTTCTTCCTTACAACATACTAAAATCAGAGGATTCATCTTTAGAGTATACCTGGTTTGATTTAACAATGAGAACCGTTGTGCTTCGGCTTTTTGCTGCTTGAAGTGATAACCCTGCTTGACAAACAATGCCAATTTCATTTCTAACTTATCATATTATAACCAACTGATGCCAGGTTCAAAAACATATTTGGCTCTAATACCATGTCAAACAACTACCTATTTAGCACCTTTTGATAAGGTGTTTAAGACAGACAAAGATAACTCCTTTGATATTGACTGATGGGGATATGATTTAAAAAGAAAGAAAGAACAGAAGAATGAAATTTCAGAAGATTAATATTGTTAACAGGCTAGATGAAACTATGTTAGTTTCATCCTTTCAGTAAAAAATCTCCTAGGGCACAAACATACTGAAAGCCAGGGGTATCAGAGTTTGTCTCAATGACCAAATATCATAAACGAAATGTGATAGAAAGAGTACCTTCAGTGAGCACCATACATCACTCAGTGCAGAAACAGCGAGCTTGACTTGTATCAAAAAGTTAAATATATCTGAGTATAATTTCAATGCAGCAGGAGTCAGAACTATGCTGACTGGCCAATCAATTTGGTACCCCAGTCCCAAATAATCAAAAGAGTGAACGCCTGCCAAAAGTGAGGTTATAATCAAGAGACAAAAACACCAGATGTAAATCAAATAATTTATTGAAACAAATAGGTTTCTACTGGATACTTGCTAGGTCATTCGAGGTCGGAGGTAAAAACAATCTGCACATTAAACCCAACTTAATGGGGGTCTGCCCAGATATTATGAATTGGAATTCTCTTCTTATGTTTACTTTAGAGTGTTCAAATGTCATTTCCAGAGACACCCCTTTTAAACTTAAAGCTAAAAGATCAACATCATTGTATTGTTCCACAAATGATGTTATCACATTCCGTATGTACAATATGAGTAAACTATTATAAAGTTTACCAATAGCAGAAGCTGATAGACATCTGACGCCATCTCCTTTCAGGTACACGTACAGCCGATTCTTGTTAGGGTCTTTTTCACATGAAGACCTTCGAACTGCCTGCTCAAGAATTCCTTGAATCTCTGGGATCCTTTTATCCACCTCATTAACATGCCATTTCTGATTTGACTTGAAAAATCAGTAAGAGATCCCAATTGAGAGACTGGATAAATAACTGAAAATATAACATACACAGTTCCGTAGAGACATGATAAATAGATCGGCCCAGTCAGCGAGCTCCATGAAATGATAACACCGCAATGACTGTAAATGTTCTTGCAATTTGAATCCTTCGATGAGCATCTTGATTGTCAGCTTGCTTATGTACGTATATCTACTTATGTCAAGGAATTAAATATGTCCATTATGCAAGATCACTTGCCAAAAAACACTTCGTTGGACTTATGCTTCAACACCGGAGGATCGGAATAAGACAATATTTGAGTATCATTTGAGGAAATGAGATAACAATCTATACGATATTAACTCTCTCAAAAAGATATGCTCCAAGAACAGCAAACTAGTATAGTATATCATTATTTCACTATTTAATATGCTCACGTTTACACCCAACATTTCAAGCATCTCTTTGTTGTCCCGAGACTGAATTCTAGGCCAGCTAAAAATCCTACCAGAAGAAAATAAAATGAAGATAGGATTGAAATGTGGAATAAAGGAGAATCTCTAGTATATAATTGCATGCTGAAGTCTCTTTCTTTCACTGATATGTATACTTGGACAACAAGAGAAGCTATTGATGATATCATGAGACAATAATGAGCTTTAGCGACAGAATCCTTTTCAGGATAATCACAGAGGAAGGGTTCGGTTATCAATATAGCAATAATAAGGTTCGCAGTTTGAGATGTAATACAGATTGCAGATTACACTTGCGAAAGGAAAGGCTGTATTGTATTTTCTGTAACATCGAACATTGCCAATTATCCACTCACATCTAACTCGGTGGGAGATATTCTTCATCATATGGTACATAAACCATGTTGATGATAAAAAAAACGTCTATATAATTTTTTTATCGGAACGTTCACGATAAGAATGTATTTCAGACTAATTTTCCTCAAATTTTACCCTTAAAAGTTAAAACAATAAACTTTTTATACTCAAACTAACTTTACCTATTTTTTTTTCTTAAAACCAGTGCTCAACCTGAACTCCTAAACACACATTTTTATCAGGGACGCGCGGGGTATTGATTTATTAAGATATGATTATTAACATTAATACTTTGCATCAATAACCATTTAATTTAATTACTTGGAGCCGGGCACCTACATTGTATAACAAAAAAAAAAAGAAATTTTAAGCTACTAATTTATTTTGTAAAATATGAATTTGATCCATTTATTAAAATCAATTAGAAATTCGGGCCAAATCTAGAAAAATTGGTCCTTTAAATTCGAAGCCCGATATTATTTTCAATTGAAGACGAAGCCCATTAGATGAAACGGTGTCGTCAAGCTACAATGCTACCCATTTGCTAGGGTTTTAATTTCAAACTTTGCGCCCAAATTCCAAAACCCTCCTCCACCTAAATTATCATCCAATCAATTTCAAGATTGTTCCTTTCCCTCAGAAAACGATCAAGAACATATATCCGAATCATGTCGGCTAGCAATTCAGAAGAAAATTTGGGTGGGAATCAGAGCCGTAGAGTTACATGGGAAGGCTGCAATGTGTTGCTGGACATCAACGATGGCGATCGAGTGCTTTTTGCTCGCCTTACTGGCTTTTTATTAGACAGTAGCTTGTAAGCCTGAACTCCATCAGTTATGTTTTAGGTGATGTCTTTTTTAATGCTGGTGCCTGATATTGTGGCTAAGTGTGTTTTTTTTTTTTTGCAACCTACAGGTCCAGAAGAGGAGAATTTATGATATCACTAATGTTCTTGAAGGGATTGGTTTGATAGAGAAAACAACAAAGAATCACATTCGTTGGAAGTATGTTACGATCACCTCTATTTACATTTCTAGTGTTTTTTTTTTTTTTTTTCCTTCATTTCATGTAAACCATGTTGGCTTCTTTGTGGCAGAGGATTCCAGACGTTTGGACCTAATGAAGTCTAAGGTGCAACTACAGTAACTGATGGTCTATTAATCAGTAATAGCTATGTTATACTGTATTGTTGTTTAGATGAATAATTCATGTGGTGAACTGTCGATAATAGAAATGTCACATGGCTATAGATAGCAGGCGGGGAAGTTATTTGGTCAATTCTAATATCATCTAATGAAAAATGTAGATCAAATAATGATTTTTTTTATATATACTTGTTACTTAATGAAACTCTATGTTGTTATCATAATCTAAATGCCAGTGACCAAAAATTGGTTATTGTCATGACAGGCTGAAGTTGAACATCTACATGCAGAAGATCGTAGACTTGATGAGTGCATAAGGTTTGATAAATCGAAAGAAAGAACAGATCTCCTGTGATCTTAAAGTTTGAATATGCCTTGCTGACGCCTACATTATACACAGGCACAAACTAGAAGACATCAGGAGACTGGCTTCTAATCAAAAGTAAGCAGACATGTCCCTACTTATTTATTTTTATGTATATTTGTAGAGAAATTTGTATCTTAGCGTTCTGTAAATTTGAATTTCTGCAGGAATCTTTTCCTGACGGAGGAAGATATCACGAGCCTTCCACATCTGAGGGTCTGAGCTCTCATATCTCAAGAATTGTTTCATTTCCTTGCTCCAATATTTCACTGACTAGGCATTTTAATTTGTGCAAATGCTACAGAATCAGACTGTTATTGCCATTCAAGCTCCTCGTGCAAGCTTTCTGGAAGTACCGGATCCTGATGAGGTGGGTATTTTGACGATCCTGGTTCATAATTATGCTCACATATTTTCATTTCTTTCTTATTGGTACTGTTCCCACAGGATATTGGTTTCAATCAAAAGCAGTATAAACTTACAGTAAGAAGCACGTCCGGGCCAATTAGTGTTTATCTCTTAAGGTACTTTTTGTATGCATGTGTATGATTGTGAGAAAACCCTTTCATTGCAATCTATGTAGACCTCTGATATCCTATTGGCGAAACTTTTCAGCAAAAAGGAACAAAAAAGCAGAGACGTCTCAGTCAAGCGTGCCAAGATATTGGATTCGATGGCGAGGACTAGTAACAGTAGAGTAGATGAAGCAGATCTGTGCTCAAGTCCTGATTCTTCAACGAGCTCAAAAGCATCCGGTTTCCAGAAAATCGTCCCGTTTGATGTTGGTGTAAGTCTGTCTTATGGCTTCAACTTACGTCTCTTCCTTTTCCACCTCCGGTCACTCAGAGGGCCTTTTATCTTTTTTTAACTACGTGCAGATCGATGACGATTACTGGCTGAGATCAGATCATATGGTGAGCTTATCGGATTTGTGGAGCTCGGAAGAGTTGTAGTGATGTGCTGATCTTAGAGATCCAACTTACCAACCTTCAAACGAAGAAGGGGAAAAGGTGTACATAAGTTATTACAACTTTCTTCAATCAAAATGGAGTGATGAATCTGGAAAATGTTTAGTGGGAGATCCTTTAGTATCTCACAGATTGAGTCTCTCTCCAAATACATCATGGCTCTTTAGGTAAAAAATAAAGTGTGGAGCTTCCTTCTCATAATAAACCTCATTTTGCACTTGAAAACTAGATTGTAAATCTATAGCATTCAATGCCCAATTAGTGATCAATTGATTATTAGTGGATGTTCTTGCTCTTCTTGTCTGTTTATTTTTCATCTTCATATGGAGGATTATGACTATGTTTACATTAGTACGTTTTTTTTTTACCATTGGCATTTAGGCCATAACAAGAAAATTCCAGTATTAAGTCATCATGTAGGGAAATTATTAATTGTTCATCTAATCCGGGATCAAAATTTTATCACAAATTTCCACTATTATATATATATATATATATATATATATATATATTCTTTCTATCTCATTTCGTTTGGCATGTGTAAGTATATATATAAAATAATAAAATGAACAAAAAAGAAAGAGTATACTTAGTTTCACTTTCGAATCGATTGAAAATCATTGGCCCGACTGTTGTAAGTGTACTAGGATGTGGGCATTTCAAGACTGGGAATGAAATTAACAATAGATATCTAATAGTAGTAGTAGTACTTAGTAAAATTAATGATTACAATAGCAGTTAGGGGCGGCGATGAGTCTAATTTGGATCAGATCTCGCTTGGTCAAGGTCTAGATCCACAGATCTATAAATTTTAGTTTTGTTTAGATTCGGTGCAAATTTGTCGGGTTTAAGATCCAGCCCAAATCTAATGGATCCGCATGTCTACGGATCTGAACTTGGGTCCGTAGCTTTACCCCTAAAATAGAAGTTTGAAATGAAAAAAAATATATCGATTATAGTACGATAATAACCATCTACTGTATTATTCTATAATCGACAGAGAGTAATTAAATCATGAAAAAATTACAATCATTCAAAATGTGTAATAATATGATATTAAACGAAAATTAGAAAGAGAGAGGGTTCTGATTTAATTAGGCGTTAAAATTATTTTTAAAGGAAAATTAAAAATATATAATATATTATTATATTTTATACGGGCCGAATTTGGACGGTATGTGGATCTCAAAACTCTGTATTCAGATCCAAATCTGAAAATTTGGGTAATAATTTTTTCATTAATATGATTTTTTTTAATTAGAGCTTAATTTCTTTTAATAAATTTAATTTTTTGTAGTGAAATCTATTTTTATACGATATATTAAGATCACACTTTTCCACTTTCCACTTTCCACTTTCCACAACCTTACCACTATTATTTTTAATTTTCAAGAATAAAAACAATTGAATAAATCGGATAAATATTGAATCAATTAATGGCTCTGCAATTCAATCTGATCTCAGTTCCACCACCATTGATGCAGCTCATCTTGATCATAGACTTGGCAAATGCATCAAAGAATTCCTTCTCCGACGTGGCGAATTTGGCGACTAATGCCTTTGACCTGGAACTAGCAATTAGAGCCTGGTCGGAGGAAAAAATGCCCTTCCCTTTGAGCAGCAGTTTGTAATAAGCATTGTCAAATACAGTTGGGGAACTGTCCAAGTTTGCCCCTGCATTCTTCACCTTGTTGTGCATGGGGCAACTCTGCTTCAAGCTCGCTGCAAACGACGGATTCATCGATGGGTCGACGTCGGTCGTGTTGCTGAAGTTGTGGATTCTGTTCTGGAAGGATGAACAATGGGAGAAGCCCAGTGTGTGGCCTCCTGCAAATTCATAAAACCATTCATGAATTGGCTAATACTTTCTCTGTCTCAGCTGTTTATATATGCCTCGAATATATTCATTATTATAAGTTTACTATAATAATGAAATGACTCGAGAAGAATGGGACGGAGGGAGTATGTAATTACCTGAGAGCACCACTAAATCATCCAAAGAGAGGCCTCTTTGGGAGAAGCTTAGCTGCAATTGAGAAATGTTGGATGTGGGAGTAGGCAATTTTAGTGACTCATTTGCTTTTGAGACTCTTCCATCTTTCCTCCCTTTAGGCACTTCCCATGTAGGGCCTCCAGACTAATTAATATCATGCAAATTCAAATTAATTACTATATCATTTTTCAAATAAGTTGAAAAATGATAAGTGGGCCCCGATTTTATTTTTTTTTAGCTCGTTTAATACTTTGTAATGATGGGTTTTAGGTTACCAGTGCAACAGCGTCCCTAGCGGCAACAGCCAAAATGTCAGCGCACGAGACGACACCGGGGCACATCTTCTCCAACTCCTTCTTCGCATTGTCTATCACATAAAATGCATGTAATGAAATATTTGGAGCTCCATCCTTTTCTGCTTTGCTGTTTCCCTTGGAATCCAGCAGCACTGAGGCATCACACCCCTTCAAAAATATAACATCAAGAATATATAAGTAGCTAGATAGAATTAAATATATATATGAAAAGTAGGGAAAAATCAAAGCAAAAGTTAGTAGTTACTCTGATAAAGCAGTCATGGAAGTGCATTCTGAGTAGAGCTGCTGGAACAGTTTTGTCATTGATCATGGCATTCCTCACAGCTTTGGCTATGGTGGACTCAGCCTTGGGGCATGTTTGATGATAGTAACTAGGATTTAATGCAGAAGTGTGGATAATCAAAGCAAAAATAGTACTAGTGAGGAAAGAAACAAGTGAGGCTGCCATTTGATGATTAGGTTTCTTTGAGAATTGACTATAATTTAGTGAGGAATAATGAGAGGGTGTGGACTGGTATTTCTAGTATGAAGCCTACCCCCACCCCCACCCCCCTTTATGGTATGTTTTGTTGAGCTAGAACCACCTTAATTGAGTTGTTTGCTATGATTCCAATTATTATGTGGACTTGAATTAGGTTTTACCATCAAACTAACTTGATCATGTTTGTGTAGAAAATACAGCATTAGATAACATAAATAGCGTCCTGCTTTTCCGGTTCGGTTATCTATGAGACGGAACAAGTATTTTTTTGCTAAGAAAAAGCCTTAGCTCTTGAAAGACAATGCTTCCTTTTGAAGTGTCAAATATAAATTATTATTAACACATTGTAGGCATACATAATGTGTAAGTATCACATGAGTTTTTTTTCCTAGTACAGTAAAAGGTAAACTTAAAAAAAAAAAAACAGAAGTATTTTTCAAATAAATTAAATGTTCGAGTGGGATCAATTAATTACCATGCCCTAGGACGAGGACATATCATAATGGGACACACTTGGGTCAGCCGGAGGCACCGTGCGGCCGGGCTAAAACAATGGCACTTTTATTCATATAGATTGACACTTTTCTGTATAAAGATTGACACTTTTAAAAATTGTCATTTTATTCATAAAATAATTATGTTAAAGATTGACACTTTTATTCATATAGATTGACACTTTTCTGTATAAAGATTGACACTTTGGGCTCGGCCGCACGGTGCCTCCGGCTGACACAAGTTTTTGTCTATCATAATTTGATAAAGGTTGTTAGTTTGTAATTTTAGTGTAATAGTAATGTGCGTTAGGTGCATTCACAACTAATGTAATCAGATTCTTTTTAAAGAGAAAAAACAAATAATATCAATTCATTCTCATGAATAAATAATACTCCAATTTAGGATTTATATTTTTTTTAAATCTTTGTTCGTTGTTCTACTAGAAAGTGATGGGAAAAAGACAAAGGTAATTGCAACCATTTCATTTAGGTTTGCCAATACTCTGACCAACCACCAATATTGGAGGAGAGTCCACTAATTTTGGACCACTTTTAATAAAATTAATTGAATTTATTAATAATAAGGAATTTTTAGTTGATAGAAGTCGAGCAAATAAAGTTTTAGATGGGACGAGAATTTGTCTACGAGCAAAAATAAAACAAATGAATTAAAGAAACTTATGTAATGTAGCATCAAAGAATCAAATAGTTTTATTGAATATGCTTATGAACAATACTCTTGAGAATGACATTTTTCGGTCGTATTTGGTAGGGTAAATATAAAATAACAAAAACTATCTTGCTTAATCCGACTATTTGGTATCAAAGAGTCTGTTATAATCTTATGAACTAGGCTAAAGGTAACATTTCTCCTTCAATTTTAATAACACCTCCCTATTATTATAATTAAATAAATATAATGTGACCAATAATTACACAATAAGTGACTTAAACCATCATATCGTAGTATAATACTCCTTCCGTCCCAGACCACTAGGCATGTTTCTTTTTGGCACGGGATTTAAGAAGTGTTGGTTTAGGGAAAGGAAGAGAGGTGTTAAAACAATTAGGGTGTGTTTGGTGGATAGGATGAACCAAGATGAGGTGAATCATCTTGGTTCATCTAAGTGTTTGGTACCGAAATGAAATAAACTGGAGGGCCCGAGATGAAGCCCAAACCCGCTGCTATTTTACTGTTTTCGCTTGTTAACTCATCCGACGTTTTTGGTCGGATGACTTCAACTCATTCGAACAGTAACACATCACTTTCTCTCTTTTAACCATTTTACCCTTATGTATTTATACGATTTTAATAATAATAATAATAATAATAATAATAATAATAACAATAACAATAATAGCAATAATTATAATAATAACAAGAATAATAATAATAATAATAATAATGTAATAAAATAATAATAATAATAATAATAATAAATAATAACAATAATAGTAATAATTATAATAATAACAATAATAATAATAATAATAAAATAATAACTCAATAATATAATAATAATAACGTAATAAAATAATAATAATAATAATAATAATAATAATAAAATAATAATAATAACAAGAATAATAATAATACTAATAATAATAATAATAAAATAATAACAATAATAGTAATAATTATAATAATAACAATAATAATAATAATAATAACGTAATAAAATAATATAATAATAATATAATAATAATAACAAGAATAATAATAATAATAATAATAATAATAATAATAATAATAATAATAATAAATAATAACAATAATAGTAATAATTATAATAATAATAACATAATAATAATAATAATAATAATAAAAATAACTCAATAATAATAATAATAATAAAATAATAGTAATAATTATAATAATCAACAATAATAATAATAAAATAATAATAACTCAATAATAATAATAATAATAATAAATAATAATAATAAATAATAATAAAATAAGAACATAATAATAATAATAACAATAATAGTAATAATAATAAAAATAACTAATACAATAATAGTATAATTATAATTATAATAATACAAGAATAATAAAATAATACTCAATAATAATAATATAATAATTAATAAATAATATAATATAATATAATAATAATAATAATAATCAATACAGGTAATAATAATAAATATAAAGTGTACTATTCATCCCAACGATAAAAAGTGAAATCGGTAGGGGTATTTATAAGGGTAATTGGGTAAATCTAAGCCTTCATCTAGAGTTAAGCATATTGTACCAAACACAAATATAATGTCATCCTACTTTTAATTTTTCACTACCAAATGGAAATATGAACCCCTCATCTTGACACTATTTACATGACTCATCTTTAGATGAGTCATCCTTCCACAACTTGAATGAATCACCAAACACTACCTTAGGACATATTGGTAAGGGTTATAAAGCCCATGTTAGATAACAATCATGACTTAATTGTTGTTTGGTGTCCAATAAAATAAACATGGAAGCCCTTTAGTATTAACTCAGCCCGCTGTTATATCCACTATTGGAGGCATATAACAATACTTCGCTCCCCCTCTGATAGCTATCCATGTATGAACAGTAAATACAATTTTCAATTTTTTCTTTTCCTTACCCCTCATCTGTAGCCACGCTATCTCCGATTAATGAAGAAGAAAAAGCAAGTATGGTCTCGCAAAAAAATCAAAAATCTACGCAAAGAAGAAGAAGCAAGAATGTTTCTGGTTTTCACTTGTGTCGAAACTCAATCTTTACCTTAGGGTGTGTTTGGTAGCCATCATATCATGAGATAACCATTGTTATCTGGGCTAATACTTTGTTTGGTACTATAGATTAGAAATCACTGAAGCCCGTTTTAAGGGTCCGGCCCGAGCTACTTTTACTGTAGCTCTTTAGTAAAGCTGTCGGACCTCCACCCCCTTTAGAAATTGGCATAGGAACAGTACACGAGCTATAAACACAAATCACCAATTTGCCCTTCAATCTCCATTTCAAAGGTAAACAAAATTCAGCAACTCTATTGTTGAAGGACCGCGAACATCTACTGAAGACGACGACGACGATTGCGGAGAGGGACTTGACAATATTCCCAGGTTTGTGTCGTCTACGAGTTGTTTCGCCTTGTTCTTCCCCCAAATCATGTGTTGGCTGCGTTAAGCTTCAACAAATAATATTTGGCGCTCGACTTACGTATTACGCCCCAATTCCAAGGCCAGTTTATTTTTTTCATTCCGAATTTGGGAGCTAAGGGCCGTGAATCATCTGAATACTATTTCTTCCCAAAAATCACATATTATTTTAACTCAATTCATAGCCATTTTTTTAGCTTTGGATGGATGTGCGCAGATGTTTGATGTATTTGTTGAAATAGATATGGTTGAGTCTTTCTTCCCTTTCTAATTTTTGACTTTCTGGTTTTCCTTTTCTTGGGGCTGGTCGGCGGCGATTTTGAAGAAGAAGCAATTTGAAGCAGAAGCAAGAGAGGAAGAAGAGAGGACATGAGAGAGAAACGATTTTTATTTTTTTCTTATTTTTTTTCAAGGTAAATATGTATTTTTTATAATTTCATCATGAGTTAAAATAATTATACTTATCACAATTTTTTTATCTGAACTAATTACACTTTTATTTATCTCAACTTATCACACTTTTGCTACTAAAGAGCCTTTAAAATTGAAACAATTTTAGCCTTCAAAATTTTACCAGCAAATTTTTATCTCCATCATAATCGGAAATTCCATGAATTGATATTGGAAATGGATGTTGCCAGGGTTCTGGAAGGCCGATAATATTCAGGCAAAAATTCCCGTAGCCCCTGAAACCGAAAATTTGATGAAGAAATAGTGGGTATTGGAAAACCTAACATGAATTCGCAAAATTTAATTTGCCGAGCTAGTGCACTTGCAACCAATTTCTCAGGAAGTCCTTCTGATGTAAGCTGCTTACTTACTTCTATTTTTGAGATTTTTCATTTATCTAGATTGATATAGTTCTCACGTTGGATTTGATTAGGACAAATGCACTTGGGTTATTATTAATTGGAAAATTCAGAATTCAGAATTCTTGAAGATGGTCAGTAAGAATAAGCGGCAAGCTATGATGGCGAACAACAACCCAGCCGCTGGTCCTGCAAGCCCCATTGCCGATGCTCATCAGGTAATTTGATTGAATAACTGTCATGTATTCTATGTGGTACTTTTTGCTAGGTTTAGCATTCTTGTTTTGGTTGCTTTTATTCATATCTTCTTAACCTATGTTGTGTATATGCTATGTAGGGGGGCATGAGTGACAGGCATGATGATGGTTCTGGGAAGAAGATGAAAGACAACGACTCAAGAAGATGTAGATGTTGATGATGATTTGCCAGCAGCGAGCTTCCCTCTTGTGGAGATTGAGAAAGATGCATGGGGTACGGAGATTGAGAAAGATGAAGAGAGAGTCGTTGCTGGGGAGGATAATAATGGTGGTGGTGGTGGCAACGCAGCAGCAGCTAGCAGTAGCTCGGGCTGTTCTGGCAGCTCAAGTAGCAATTTGTCATCCTCTAGTGGTATTGATACTGATTCTTCTTGTGTTTCTACATTATGTTGAGCCTGGAATTTGCAAAGTATGGATACAAATAAAACAAAATAAACAAAGAGACTCATTTGTTTGAGGTTGCTTTCTACATATTCTGATTCATGGAGTTCCTCTTGTAGTGATTCGAACACGCAGATGATGCACAGTCTTGAGCTATTCTGATGTGAATTGATTGTTCCAAGTGCTCGTAACTCCCCCATTGAATGAGCATATCTGTGAATGAGGTATATATACTAGTTTATATAAGCTTGCTTTTGTCGATCATAATGTCTGTTGATGGCTGAATCTTTGAATTAACTTGCAGAAGGAAAACACTTTCATTAGCCATGAGGTGTTGGGATGAAGATGAAGATTGATCATTGGTTAAATATTGGTTGTCTTGGAGGGAGGTGCTGCAGCAGCAACTTAGGTTAAGGAATAGAAATTGTTAAAAGATAGCAAATAGTACGGTTAGGTTGACGATGTGTACAAGATGGTAGATGTAAGAAGAATGTCTAAAGCATGAATTTGAACTTTAATTCTTGATTTTGTTACATGGCACCATTCAAAGTGTAACAACCAAAATGTGGCAAGAATTCTAGTTCTCTACATCATTTATCAAGTGCTCTATGATAAATTTATTTTGTAGTTTACATTCTTGAGGCTTCTCTTTAATTTCAGGCTCTGCACCATTGGCCTTCTTAGTAATGTTTGTGTCGAAGTTGGAGAGCAGTACTTCCATCTTCACAAGGAAGGATATTGATTGAAGGGAGTAATTTTTAGCAATTTTTGAAGGTTGCGCAGCAGCCTGCTGCTTCTTAGAGCAATTTTTGACTTTGATGATAAATGAAAAAAGAAATGTCATATTAGTCTTGAATGGAGGATACATTTTTAAATTCAAAAGTAATACAGTTAAGGTTATAATAGTCAATGTCAAAGTTAGTATGGTTTTTAATCTATCCTACCAAACAACAATATAATGTTATAATGATTTTTATTCTATTCTACCAAACACTTATGATCACGATTATAAGTATGGGGATAACACTGATTATAGTATGGGGATAACACTGATTGTTATCCTCATACTATAATCACGAGACTATTATCATACCTTATCCTGTGTTTGGTACCAAATAGGGCCTTATTGTTTCCATTTTTGGAAAACATGCATATTCGTGTGGGACAGGCCAAATAAAAAAGCAGGCCTATTGGTATGAGACGGAGGTAATAACAAACCATATATAATTACAAGCCGAAAACATTATGAAGCTGCACCCCTGCACACTTCTTATTCTACCCTTTACATATCTTCCAATTTATAATTAAAAAACAAAAATTGAAAAATAAAAATAAAAAGATACATATATAAAAGAAAAATAAAATAAAAACAAATATAAATACAAGTGTAGAAAAAACAATTATTTGATTGGGCCGAAAAAAGGGGCCCACCCCAATCTTCACCTCCAAGAATTAAAAGCATATAAAATTCCAGCGGGCTGCTTTCATTAAAATATCAAAGCACGCCGCGGCCCGTTAGCATAGAAAGCCCGAAACCAGCCAGAATTTGAGGCCCATTGGGCCTTCAGAACTGGGTCTTGGTTGCGAACGTTTGACCGAAGCCCCAGTTTGACGGAACGGCGTTATTGAAAGTCTTGGTTATGCCATCGTCAGTCGTTACCATGAACGATAGGGTTTGACCATTTAGGTAAGAGTTTGACTGCCAGTTTGCACCCCAATTTCTTGACATGGGCATCCACCCTGTCTTAGAGCCCTTGATCTGAACCGATTTGATGGCCCCACCGTTGCCCACGTTGGAGATCATCACTAGCTCGAAGTAATCGTGGCCGTTAATTGTGAACCGGACCCCGCCCCTCTTCTTGCATGGTACCCTGCATCATCAAGGCATGTCACGTTTATAAGAAGTCATTTGAATATTATAATATTATTATAATAGAATTAATTTTGATAAAGTGAGCTCTTTTCTGAGCTACAGAAACTCGTAATGAGTAGGGATGGGTGGTAATTAACCTTTGGTAGATGACGGGGATGATGCCGCCCCGGTAGATGCCGATCTTCTCCCAAGCGGGCTGGGCCATGTCGAAGTGCTGGCGGGGAGGGTTGCACCACCCGCCATTGTCGCTCGGGAGGTTGTTGTTGGGAGGGCAGAAGTTGGTGGCGGTGACGGTTACAGGAGTAACCTTTCTTGCAATATTGTGGGTTGGTTTGATAGTCACATATGATCTTGAAGCACTGCCCACAAGATGCCCCATTGTTGAACAATACAGTGCTCAATGCTGCAGTTCTAGTGCCATATCCAGTTGTATACAAGTTCCCATACCCACATGCACCCCCTGCACCAACAAAAAGATATGTATATCAATTTCGAGAAAAGTACTAATTAGAGAAATGAAATTAAATGTCTCGTGTGAGATAGTCTTACAGGTCAAAATTCATAAAACATGTCAAGATTCAGATCAAACACAAACCGGACATCAATTTCTTGACATGTTTTACCAATTTTGACCTGTAAGATAGTCTAACATGATTTCTCGTTTTTTAAAAGAATAACGCGTACCCATTGTGCCGGAAGCATCACTCCCTCCATAGAAGGTAGCATGAGCCCTATACCATCTAGAAGCTGTGAGGGCATTTGCATTGATGATGAAGCTACACAATCCAACTACAAACACTAGCATGAAAGCTCCTTTCCTTTCCATTTTTCCCTATATAGTAGTAATTGAGTGGTGCCAAATTTGAACAAGAGATAAATGAGAAAAAGTTGAATGTATAATTTATGAGAATAACAAGATTTAGAGGGAGTTATATAGGTGCAAGAATTTGTAGCTAAAAAACACCACCACATGTGGCAGGGCTGCAAGTAGCCATGAAAACTCAATTAATTAATAAAAATTGAAGAATTGATTCAATAATTCCCATGTTCTCTTCCCATCCCACATGGATCTTCCCACAGAGGAGCCGTGAATGCATCAAATTTCAACACCAAAAATTATTCATTAATTTCTCACATTCTCATTATATATATATATATATATATATATATATATATATATATATATATTGTATGACAAATTAATTACTTAATGTGAGTAGTATTTACATGTCATGTGCCTTCTTTTGACCATATATATTGTTCCATTCTCATGTGTAATGCACTTGCACAAGCCATTGACATTAACATTTCATATGGTATATGTAAATTAATCAATGCTGCAGTTCTCTTGTAAATTAATTTATTACTGAGATTGAGAAATAATCTTATAAAATTGATTAATTATTACTTGATGGTAATTAAGTACCATTATTTTCCCTATTTTGTGGGGTTTTTGAAATCTAATACTATACAGTTAGTTGGAGAGGCAAGCATATGTCTCATCATGCATGTACTAGCTGAATTTAACTTGATGCTTAAGTTCGATAATTATGAAACAATTTTTATTTTTATTTGTAAGTTGTCAATAGTCACTGTATAAATTGTACTTGAATATGAATTTTATTTTAGTTTAGTTGTGGGAAAGAAAAAGGGGGTCGATACTGCTGTACTAAAGTTTATGGTTAATGGAGTTGTTAAATACTGCATTTCTTGATTGATTTGCGATTATATAGTATTACATATCTAGAAGCTTATACGTACGTACCTTAATTATTTAATCTATATAATCACCTCCTCTTATCTCAATTCAATTATGCCGCGGATGAAGCGCCTGCTTTCAAGATGCTCCCATAGTATTTTGAAAATTCATAATTAATTAAAAAATATATATATTATTCTCTCCTACTTGTGCATTAATATTAATTGGCGACGCGTAGAAAAGAACGAAATTGTACCGAATTTCATGTACGATTATTCGTACGCCATTTTTTTTGATGATCATTGCCATGTGCTTATACCAACATTTAAGCGAATGCCCATGAGAGAGAGAGAGATCGATACAATATATTATTGTGATTATTTTAATAAATAAAGAAGCTTTTTTCAAAAGTAAGAACTCAGAACAGTTGGGATAATTATAAATAAGTCAACCATCCCAATAAGTTACAAATTATTTAATCATCACTAATTAACTAATGAATGTCAATCATTAATTGGGATAACAAGAATCAGTTTGGTACGGTGAAAACAAAATTAGCAATTGACGTTATCAAAGTCGTACAAATTAATAAGTATATAAATGTTGTATATATGCTACAATTATAGCTGCGATGATATTTCATATTGAATGGATTAAAAAATTATATTTAATGGTCAAAACAATAATTTAGCAGAGAATTATTGTTAGAGAAAATTTTATATATATAGTTAGTTCAATTTGCAGGTAAATTAAACATGCATGATGACTATGTGGGAAGATAGAATGATGAGCGGTAGCGTTGAAGAGATTAAGAGAATATAACCCAACTTTTGCAATTTAAAAGAATATATAGTACCTTGGGAAAATAGTACATTCATGTGTACTTAAGATTTTAGGCTTTTTTTTAATGAAAAATTAATTTAGCTCATTAATTTTCTAATTAAGAACTTTGAATAATTTTCACTGAACTGCTTATGCAAGTGTCCGGGAGAGTGATTGTGAGATAGATTGCACATAGGAGAAGGAAAAGTGATTACTTCAATATGCTTTTGCCATAATATATGTATGTTGCATTTTTTTTTTTCAGCGAAATAGCCCGATAAATTCATCTTGTTCCAGTTTTAGTTGAAATTTCAAATATATGACAATTTTAATCTTATAAATCAAAAGTGTGACAATTTCGGTGATTTAATAAATTTTGGTGCTGAAAAATCTAGTTGGCATCCATTGCCCCGTTCTCAATAAAATGTCGACTTTACTTTCCAAGAAATTTAAAGTTTCTGAATCTTTTCTTGGCTTTGAGGGTCTTCGTTGCAGACTAGATTTTAAGATTTTAAATTCATTAAATGACTAAAATTATCACACATTAAACTTATAAGGCTAAAAGTGTCGCATTTGAAATTCGGGCTAATTATCAAACAAAATTTGTATATTTGGCCTTTTTTCCCCCCTCGTACCTTGATGGATGCGAATAAACCAGCCGAGAATAATTTCTCATCAACCAATTAATAATTTACAGAAAAATTATTTCTTACCTAATAATTAGAAAGTCAAGTGATAGTATATGGCCTAGCTACTAGGCTCAAGCATCGACCCAATTTAATTGGGCCCTGACAGTTAAGCTCGGCCAACGTAGCTCGGCCCAACTAAAGCCCTATACAGCTCGGCCCAGTCAGCTACAACCTACTTCAAAGAAGACTTCTACACCAAGGCAACTCCTACATCGACTACAATTCAAGCTCCAAGAGATATAGAAGTTCGGTTTTTATCCAATAAAGGAAGAGATCAAGTCCAGAAAGACTTGTAAACCTAGTCGAATTTCATATGTAGATACTTATAAATATGGGTTTAGAATAGAGGGGAGGGGAGGACAATCTTTGTACAAGCTATACGCATACTCTCAATAAAATCCATACACACTTTCGCTCCGTGGACGTAGATCTATTCCCATAGATCGAACCACGTAAATCCTTCGTATCCCTTTTCGTGTTCATTAAATCTCAGTTTTCGTGCATTAATTACCTTGCGAAAATAAGTTCGATCATCAAGGGATGTGGGCAGAGTGAGTTAATTAATTAATTAAAATGATCATCCAAAATGCAAAATATAAATGTAAATATAAATAATTAATTATTAATGGTTTTGATGTAGTTGTTGATAAACTCCTCCACGAGAAGCCTGTACATTCTCTCAGTAGGATGAAAACTGTCCCAGAAAACATACTCAGATGCATTAAAGCATGCATATCTGCATAGAAACGCCACCTCTATCGTCCCTGTTCCACAGCAACCCTTATCTCCAATCTTGAATCCTACCATGCATCACTCTCAATCAATTTCATTTTCAATTATTAAAACAATTTCATTCTTTCATTTAATAAAAATCATATTTATTACCATATCTGTGGGGATGCTGCATGATGTTGAGAGGGAGATGATAAACGTCGCCATAGACGATGACTGCATCAACAAGTTTGTTGTTGATGAAGATGAGCTGAGATGAGAGCTTGTTGTTGAATAGCTTTGCAGCTTCGTTTAATTCGTCGACGCACTCTCTTCGTCTTCCTCCCCACAAGCTTCTCTGCGATGGAAGACATCCCAATGGTGGCAACCCGAATACACCTATTCTACGTGCCCCTAGTTCATGCAAGTCCTTCATTTTTTTTTTAATCATTGTTAATTTATTTAGTTTCTAATAATTTTGAGTTTAATAATGCAAAAAAAAGAAAAAAAAGAAAAAAAGAAAAAAAAGTTACCTGCACGAATGTGGAAGCATAGCTTACTAGTAGATCGATGTAGGAGGAAAGATCGTACTCGAATCGCCTTAAACTCGTGGCGTAGTAAGTGTTTGTAATATCGTTGCTGCCGGTGACCACTGCAAACAAACTTTCATTCAAGATTGTGGCTGTTGTTTCCTCTCCGGCAATCTTTTTTAGCTTTGCTTTGTACTCTTTGAACAGATTTAGTTGGTCCGATAACGACAGCACTAACTGCATTCGTCGTTCAGAAAAAGATTCACTCCCCAGATCAAAATAACCTACTAGTCTACTTTATTGAATATATGTGAGGTATAAAATAATGAAAGTGTTAACCTGAGATGTTAAAGGATCATATCCTGAAACTCCGGAGGCAAAGTTGACTCCCGTCAGAAGATCTTGAGGTTGCAAAGATGGATCCAGATATGGTGGAAGTAGAGGTTTGATGGCTAACCCCTCAGCTGCAAAGAAATTGGGAAATTAACATTCAAAAAAATGGAAAATGTGTGATGAAAATTAGAGGGTTGTGTTTGAATACCAAAGAGGTCTGATGGAACTTTGCCGTTGGAATATCTCCCAGTGGCCTTTCTTCCAACAAAATCATTACCATAAGGAGGGTAATTGCATTTAAGGAGAGTTTTGAGGTAGTCGTTGTTGCCGGTATCGACTATGGAGTCTCCGAAAACTATGACTGCACGGGTTGTAACGTTTCGTGGTGTAGATGTCTCGGCTTCAGCTAGAAATGCAGCACAGAAATCAGAGAAGACAATGAAAGGAATGAGTTTCAAACACAGCAGGAATTTCATTTTTGGTATTTTGCTTGCTTTATTTTTTGTTCATTCCCATCGATCTCATTGTTAACTTGTAAGTTGTTCGTCACGGTATTCGTATGATTACTGGTTCATTAGAATTATATGAGCAAACAAGAAGTGATAGAAACATCATTTGGATTTGGCACTGCAGCAACCAAACAAACAACTATTAACTAAAATCATCAATAAGGTATGAGAAGACGAAGGTGCAAGAAGTATTATTTTATATGGGAACATAAAAATAAAAGAATGTGGTCCTCACCAATCACGTTTACACACTAAAAGAAACTACGGATGTCCAAATGGAACGGAACGGAGAACAAAAAGGCTCAGCACGCTAGCGCGGCCCAAGTTTCGTCTACATTGTTACAAATGACACGACACCCTAATGTCTAAGCTAGAAATTGGTGAAAAATTTTATAAGATCAAAAAAAAAAAAAAAACATAGAAATGGGGTTTTGATAAACACAATCAGCTTATGGAACAAACATATTGTCCTCTCATACAAATTAAACCCCACGTTTGAACAGCTAAGCAACTCAAGCAGCTGCTTGGACCGGCCCGTTTGCTCTGAACCCACGACCCCTTCCACGAATTCCCCTCCCACGGCCACGGCCTGCACCACAACAAATTTAACTAGTGTTAGTATGATAGTAATCGTACCTCTCGCATAGCAGCTAAGCGAAACATGACGTCCCAGATTCATAAGTGTAAGAGCATAATAAAAGACAAAAAGCAGAGATAAAAAGCAGAGACGAAATTAGTAATAAATTAATGCCTCCAAATCCTTCTCTCCTGCATAAGAAGGCATCACTTCCCATAGTATCAGATATATGTATCTAAGACAGTTCATAGAGTAGGAGTAGCTATTCAAGTACAGTTCCATATAAGAGATGTGTTTCACACTAATAATAAGATTTGTGTTCAATTATTGGGTTTGCAAGAAAATTAGACCTCCTATATCTAAAGTGTCCTCACAACAGCTGTAGTGAGAAACTTCATAGTACTAAAGGAACATTTGTTACTGTACCTCGTGGTGCTTCTTGATTGTAGACTCCAGCATCATGCTGAGCATCCATCTGAGGACCATAGAAGCCTCCCCCCCTTCCACGACCACGGAAACTGCGGCCCCTCCCACGTCCCCTACCTCTGCCATACCCACCACGATTCCTTTCATAGCCTCCATCGTCATACTCCGGATAGGCAAAACCATTCCCTACAGAAACAACAGCTCAGAATCTATATAAAAACATTACTTGATGAGATAACATGAAATGATAGTAAATGCATACCAGATTGGAATCTAGGTCTCCCCCTCCCTCTGCCACCTCGGCCTCTTCCACGGGTAGAAGGTGATCCCTCTGGACCAAAAAAAAGGAACTAGGTCAAAATATGTCTAATCATAACACTTAATTTCTGGTACATGTGTTAGCAGATGTGACACCACCTCCATCATAGTCAAGATCTGTAGCCACCTTGACCTGATCTTCTGGGATTGGCTGTTGGTACCTGTGCATGATGGCTAGTCAATATCATTGCTTGGATGAAGATAAACTCACTTTTAAAACAAACACTGCACTAGAACAGATATAATTTCATAAATGGCAAAGAGAGGCTTGAATAAAACCAGAACAAGAAAAGAACAGATATAACTTCAAATGCAAAATTGTAGCTTGAATTCTTGGTAAAGCCAAACCTATATTTGTCCTTTCCAACATATCATATTGTCCACCTATTAATTTTCGAGACGTAGCATAAGAATAGTTGTATAAAAAGAATTATTAGCACTTCTTTGATTGACCGAATGACGAGAAATTTGATTTGACATCGAAGTAATACTTGTATCACACTCAAATAGAACAATTTATAATAAACCCATCTTCGCAATACAACTATATTATCTAAGAAACATTGAATTAAATCAAAATCGTACCAATTTCCAAAGCAATTGATTAGACATTTGGTATAATATTCATTAAACACTAGAATACGAACAGTATTAATTGACTCTAAGCCATCCTCTAATTATTTACCCACTACCCAGATTCCACATTATGTAAAACAAAACAAATATAAACTAGATGATAAACTTCTGCTGGTTCAAATACATTGGAAAGACTGCAGAATACACAAACAGCAGACACTTTCAATAAACTAACCCGATGTTTGTCTTATCCAGCTCCTTCTTGGAGAGAGTAATTGTAACCATTGAAACTTTCCTTGTGGTTTCCAGACTGAGACAGATAGCATAAAACATTTAAGGAACCCAGTCGTCCATCAATCTTTCAGATAGAAACATGTCTGAATTCACAACTTTAAACTTGTTCCTTTTCACATTAAGTTTGCCCTTACATTTGAAGCCCTTCCTCCAGGGGTTCCCACGTGTCAGTTATGTCAGTAGATTGAATTGCAGTAACTTGGTGAAGACCAACAATTCTCCTCTAAATAAAATAAAAAAAATGTAATATCTTGAGATAACCATCAGAAAAATAAACTTCTAAATGGAAGTTAAGTAAATCACTAAATGGAAAACCTTGATTAACTCCACGATTGTCACAGTTTTGTTAATGGCTCTGCCCATTGCCTTGAAAACTATATCATCCGAACCTTTCTCCTACAAGCACTTAATGATTAGATTCTCTGGCAAGTATACCTAAAATTATCAACACGTAGCAATCACTACGTGCACGGATAAAAGACATAAAACATACATGGGAGGTTAAATGCAACGCAGTCAATGTCATAATCTCAACAAATCAACAAGACAAATTACAAAATCGGAAACTCCAGAATACATATATCGTCCCTCTAGAAAAAACCTGGAAATGTAATGGATATCAAGCCGCTGATAACTGTATTCACGAGGAATCAGATCTCATTTGAAGCGCAAGCAAACAGTCATTACACAGAACATTAATCAGCAACTACTGATGAAAATTGATCAATGTTGGATGCGATAAGAATCCCACATTTAGAGGAAAATGGTATAAATATCTAGTGAATTCTTTCTAACAGGTAACACGGGCCCAAGAGCAGGCAGGAAGAAGTATTAGCATAATAGTTTATTAGTTTCTACTATTAAACCTCATCAAAACTGTCAAACAGCTACCTACTGAACTCGGTAAACTGCAATAAACCCCATAATAATAAAAAATTCCAAAGAACATAATAAAGTATCATCCATTATCCGCATCAACATTTTATCATTCAATCCACATTCTAAACATTGAAATAAATGCAATAACGTAAAAACACCACCCGCCAAACTCGGAAGAGAAATAAAGGAGCAACGCATCTATTTAATACGAAAAGAAGTTCCAGAAAAATCAAATAATTTGCTTTGATAAGTCTGGATAAATGTAGAGAAATTACCTGAAGCAGAGTCATGGCGTAAGTGATGTAGCTTCGCATCCTGCCTTGGCTCGTAATCCGAATCTCATTCTCATCAATCGGCGTCTCGACCTTTGGCTTCTCCACTTTCTGGTACCGATCCATGCTCTGCACAATCGAAAACCACCAAAACAACATTAGCGCGCATATATATATGTATATATATAAAATAATAATTAAACAGAAACAGAAACAGAAACGCATGAAAATATCTGATTAATTAAGGAAAGGGGGAAATAACTAGGGTTTTGCTGGTGAAAGAAGAGCAACGGATCTAAAATTCCTGAATCGGTGACTGAGAATTTGGAATTAGAAATGGAAAAATTAAATGATTAGAAAAAAGGGGAAATAGATTACGTTGGTGCTGTGTATTTGTAAATAAAGATAAGATTATAGGCTCCAGCCCTCTTCTCCGGCTTCGTATCTTCGTTAGGCCCTAACATTATTTCTGCGCCTGAAGCAGCTATTTATTGGTCCGGTTCGGATATCTAACCTAGTTAACCTTCACTGGTCGGACCGGTTTCTATTTTCTTTTTCCTTTTTTTCTTTTCCAATGATTTTGTTTTTGTTTTTGTTTTTTTTATATTTCATTTTTATTCTTGTTCTGGAACAAGGATAAGAACATCCAGATATTTTGCAACTTGTGTAGCACGTTTGGACAAAGCACTTCTATATCAACACTAGCTAGGGGTGGCAAAGTTGGCCCGGCCCGGCCTAGTGGTCTGCCCTGATTTTTGGTCGAGCTGGACATCATATAGTTAGGCCCGAAAGAATTTCGGGTAGGGCCAATCTGCCCGAAAATAGAGAATAGCCCGATAAGCCTAGGGAAGCCCAACCACTTTACACTAAAAATGTACACTAGGGGCCGGGCTGGGCATTTAAAGTTGAGGCCAGAAACGATTTCGGGCAGGGCCGGCCCGCTGATTAAATTTCAAAAAGCCCGGCAGGCTTGGGCCGACCCGGCCCGGCCCGCCACTTTGTCAACCCTAACACTAGCAAAGATATAGTACGCTAATATAATTTACTAGTATAAATTTATAATTAATTGATAATTTTATTCATAACAATTGATATTTTTAAAATAACACAAAGATTGTCACTTTTATTCATAAAATTGTTACTTTTATTCATAACTATTGGCACTGAACTCAATTGACATTTTTATTCATAACAATTGAAAATTTTAAATCATCACAGAGATTGTCATTTTTATTCAGAACGATTGACATTTTTACTCACGATAATTGTCACTTTTACGAAAAATACGAGAACAATGAATATCTTATCTTTTGAATGGTAAATTATACTTTTATTAGTCATACATAAGATCTATATAAATAACCATAAATATTAATTCAATACAATTCTAAGTTGATGAAAAACACGATATTTTTCTATTATTTTTACACTCACGTGTATTCAAAAAACAAGTCCAGAAAAATAGGATAGATTAGTATTTTTTATTTTTATAAAAAAATAATAAAAACATTAACACAAATTAAATTTTAAAACATCGAATTTATTACAAAGGTTCTCATCATCCCAATCTCAAGACCTTCCTGTCAATTGGATGCACAAGATTTTTCCAAATTCTAGGAAATTATATACAGTATTATAGTAACAAATATATATTGTTTTGTATTGAACTATAGGATCTTGAATAAAACCGTACTTCTTTCGTCCCATTTATGAAGAGCCCAATCAATATTAATTATTCGAGATTCAATTTTATTAAACTGAGTTCTGCGGAATAGAACGAGTATACTATATAATAATGAGCAAGAGACAAGTGGAACTAATGAAAATTAATTAAGGAGGCGATTGTAATTGGCTCGGAGGGATTTGAAGAAGTGGCGGTTACGATGAGAAAGGTGGATCCATGCTTCGACACCTTCCCGAGATGGAGTGGCCATGAACGTAACTAAATTCCCCATCGGCATCGTCGCAGTCCCAACCCAAACCGGCTTTCCCCACCCGAAGTCCACGTCATACACTGGAAACCTCCACCAACTCGAGAACATACAGTTCCCCGGTTTAGACATTCCACCGGCGACGGCGAAGGCGGTGGCTTCTTCGATGAACTCAACCTTGTTGATGTAACCACCGTCGACTCGTCTAATGGCCGCCCTCAGTTTGGAGACGAGGACGCCGATCCCGCCGTCGTCTTCCTCCGCCGAGATCTTCGCATACGTAGCCGTGATGCAGTTTCCCAAGGTGTGATCCGGAAAAGGCGGGACCGCCCTCGGCCGGAGGTTCACTGCATGGCCGGCGGTGAACGTCGACGTCGTCGTTTTGTTGTTCCCTTTATTGAAAGAAATATGGACTTGATATTGGTATTAATGGGTTTAAGTTAATAATTAAGTTGGACTTAATTATTAAGGGTGTGTTTGGTGGATAGGATGAACCAAGATGAGGTGAATCATCTTGGTTCATCTAAGTGTTTGGTACCGAAATAAAATAAACTGGAGGGCCCGGGATGAAGCCCAAACCCGCTGCTATTTTACTGTTTTCGCTTGTTAACTCATCCGACGTTTTTGGTCGGATGACTTCAACTCATTCGAACAGTAACACAACATTTTTCTCTCTTTTACCATTTTACCCTTATGTATTTATACGATTTCAAATATAATAATAATAATAATAATAATAATAATAATAATAATAATATTAATAAATAATAATAATAATAATGTATAAAATAATAATAATAATAATAATAAATAATAACAATAATAGCAATAATTATAATAATAACAAGAATTATATAATAATAATAATGTAATAAAATAATAATAATAATAAATAATAACAATAATAGTAATAATTATAATAATAACAATAATAATAATAATAATAATAATAAAAATAATTATAATAACAAGAATAATAATAATAATAATAATAATAATAATAAATAATAACAATAATAGTAATAATAATAATAATAATAATAATAATAATAATAATAATAATAACAATAATAGTAATAATTATAATAATAACAATAATAATAATAATAACAATAATAATAAAAATAATAACTCAATAATATAATATAATATACAATAATAGTAATAATGATAATAATAACAATATAATAATAATAAAAATAATAACTCAATAATAATAATAATAACGTATAATAATAATAATAATAATAAAATAATAATAATAAATAATAACAATAATAGTAATAATAATAATAATAATAATAATAATAACAATAATAGTAATAATTATAATACTAACAAGAATAATAAAAATAATAACTCAACAACAACAATAATAATAATAATAATAATAATAATAATACATAGTAATAAATAATAAATAATAAAGTGTACTATTTAATCCCAACGATAAAAAGTGAAATCGGTAGGGGTATTTAATAAGGGTAATTTGGTAAATCTAAGTCTTCATCTAGAGTTAAGCATATTGTACCAAACACAAAATATAATGTCATCCTACTTTAATTTTTTGCTACCAAATAGAAATATGAACCCCTCATCTTGACACTATTCACATGACTCATCTTTAGATGAGTCATCCTTCCACAACTTGAATGAATCACCAAACACTACCTAAGTGTTTATTTATATTAAAGCCCATTAACTAGGTTAATGTGGGTTAGTATAAATAATTAAACACATTAAAGAAAACCTAATCCTAATCCTAACAACTCACGCACGCACGCACACGGCAAGAAGGACGCACGTTCTTCTTCTTCGATTCTTCTCGGCGATTTCCTAGCTTTCAAAGGGAAGATATCACTCCGGAATTGTTCCACACGATTGAACGGCTTCACGTGGATACCATAGTAGCGGTTCGTGATATTGGGAATACGAGAAGACAACACGTAAGTATCGTATTTTCGTTCATATATGTGTATAATCTCTAGCACGTAAATTAGATTGTATATCTAGATCGAATATGGTTTCATAAACTCGATGCTTCCGCTGTGATTCGTACGTATGAAACCTAACAGTGGTATCAGAGCCTAGGGCTCGATTTATGATCTATATTTCGTGTTCAATATGTATTATGGGTTTATAGATTTTATTTGATGAAAATCGAAACACAATTTTCGTAAAGAAAAACTTGGAGTTCTTCTGAAAATTCGTTGAGAAATTTTATCGAACATTTGGTGGGCGCTGCATTCACAAGGCAAGTTTGGAACAGCCTTTGTGACGTTTCATCGAACACGTGGAGGGTGCGGATTTTCTCTTAAATCTAGGGTTCGATCTTGCACCATCTTGGCTCGATGGGCAGCCCACCATCGCGGGACAAGGCTCAGACTCGTGGCTGTGCCTGGGGCAGGTCGAAACGAAGCCGAGCCCACATCGGGTCCTCGAGCGCTGGGTGTTGGGCATCCGTGCACCGAGGGGCGCTCCAGCCGTGGTCACCGCGCTGCCTGCTGTGCGGCCCGACTGTGGGCACTACGGACGGCAGGCATCGAGCGCGTCGGCTGGGCGAGGTCTGGCAGTATGAGGGGCGGGAAGCTGGGCGTACCGAGCTGCTGTTGCAGCAGCAGCGGTGCTGCTTGGTCGCCGTCCTTGCACGCGTTTTCCAGCCACCCACAACCTTCTTGAGGTATATGAAAGATTCTGGAGCAACGTGGTGATGATGGGCGACATTTTGGTGTTCTCCCGGAGCCATGGTCACCGGAAATAAATCTGGTATATGCGCTTTAGTAGTGCAGAAAACATGTTCGATGAAATACCACACTGAATTTTTAAAGAAAACAAAATAGGTAGATTTTCTGCGCACATCACGTGTTCGAGAAAATGCCTAAACGAAATTTTTAGCTCCAAATGACTTGATTTTTGAAATCAAGCTTGTTGGATTAATGAACTTTAATTTCGGATGGTCCGAAATGCTAAAAGATTTCGTAAAATAGCTGAAAAATAGAAGATTAATTTGTTTGGAACAAATTTTAATTTTTATTGTTTTCTTTATAAAATCTTATTATTATTTTGGAAATAATAAAAGTTTTATTTATATTAATTTAGAATTATATAAATGAAATAAACCCATTTTACAATTGTAAATAAATATATTAATTGGATTAATATATTTATTTATAGAGATTTATTTGTTATTATTTGTTTAAGCATGTTAATTGGATTATGTGCTTTGCATTGTATAACTATAGTAGTTAGAGACCGCATATTTATGTCTGGGTAGGCGGCGCCCAGTACTTGTAGTCCGTTATTTATGTCTGGGTAGGCGGCGCCCAGTATTTGTGGTCCGCATTTTTATGCCTGGGTAGGCGGCGCCCAGTAATTGTTTAAGAGCAATATTAGATATTGCTGAACAGTTAGATCACATATTTTCCCAAATAATAATATAAGTCTCATCTGGGATGCACGCGTTGTCCATTACAATTGACTGAGTACTTAAACTTTTTCGTTTAGAGTATTTACACCCCAGTGTTTGCTCAAATCGACATTGTTTAGACTCTTTCATAGATGCAAATTTTTTTGCGATCGTGTAATGGGGTTGACTTACTTATATTATTTTGGCGCCTCAGTGTCCAAAATAATTTAAGAACGCAGGTTAATTAGATTAACCAACCAAGAGTTTCAAAATGGTTTTGAAATTAGCTTAGAGGCTTACTAGGTGATATTATTGCAGTCATCAGCCTCAGCAGAGTCTGCAATAATATAGACCTGGATCTTGGTCCACTAAAATTTATATTGGATATAAATTCGTATTCTGCAATTTTGGGGTTGCATTATATGTCAAAATTAGTGGGAGCTAATCTTACAACATGCCATTGTTTGATTAGAAATAAATGTGATGGTTGAAAATACTGTTCTAATTTGTTTCTCTTATTTCTTGATCAGATTTATAATGGCGAGTTTGTCGTTAAGATGTTTGTTGGATACTATGAAGTTGACTGGGTCAAACTTCTTGGATTGGCAACGCAATTTGCGTTTGGTACTAAGGCTTGAGAAGATTGAGTACGTCTTGGACGAACCAATCCCGGTCGTGCCTGAAGAGGACTCTGAAGAGGCTTCTGAAAAGGCTTCTGAAGAGGATGAAACGCTGGGCGTTTTTGCTCATCAGAAGCATCAGGACGACGCATATACGGCTCAGTGCATCATGATTGCCTCCATGGAAGTGGAGTTACAAAGGCAGCATGAGCACATGCTTCCCTACGAGATGATACGGCACTTAGAGAAGCTGTATGCATCTCCGAGTCAAAACCTTGAGTTTGACATGTGCAAGGAGCTGTTTGGAACTAAGCTCCCTGAAGGGAAGAGTGTTTCAGAACATGTTCTGAAGATGATCGGAATGATCGAGAAGTTGGCTTCAATTGGATTGAAGCTTCCAGAGACTCTCGCGGTCAATTCGATTCTGTATTCGTTGCCTGGTTCATTTGAGAATTTCATTCTCAACTACAATATGAACAAAACCAAGGCAAGTTTGACAGATCTTCATAACATGCTGAAAAATTATGAATCTACTGTCTCTAAGGGCAAAGCTGTGCTCATGGTGAGCTCTTCTGCTGCTCCCAACTCGAAAGGGAAGGGTAAGCAAAAGAAGAAGAAGAAACCAGCATCCAATGATGTAGCTTTGAAACCTAAGGGAGGTACTCATAAGAAGCCGGATATATCGAAGGACCAATGCGTCTTCTGTCGCCAGAAGGGGCATTGGAAGAGAGACTGCCCGAAGTTCAAGGCACAAGGTGCTTCTTCGTCAGGCTCAGGTATGTTTGTAATTGAAATAAACATGTCTATTGATAACTCACATTCTTGGGTATTGGATACCGGCTGTGGCTCACACATTTGTTCTAATGTGAAGGGGCTAAGTGACAGTAGGAAAGTGAGGCCCGGAGAGGTCGATCTGCGCGTTGGGAATGGAGCAAGAGTTGCTGCCGAACGTGTAGGGACTTTTAGATTAGATCTTCCTTCGGGACATAGACTAGTTTTGCATGATTGCCTATTTTGTACCCTCGATTACGAGAAATATTATTTCTATTCCTTTGTTAGACATGGATGGTTTTCATTTTCGTTTTGGAAACGGATCTTGTTCTTTTGGAATGAATGGGATTATTTATGGAAATGCATCTTTGGTGAATGGTTTATATTTGCTCGATTGTGTACAAAATAATTTCAATGTTTCAAACAAACGACCTAAGCTAGGTAATACGAATAATCTTACTTATCTTTGGCATTGTCGGCTTGGTCATATCAATGAGAAAAGAATAGCAAGACTGAGAAAGTTAGACTATCTCACATCATTTGACATTGAGTCTTATGGTGCTTGCGAATCTTGTCTCAAAGGAAAAATGCCCAATAAGCCACTTTCTGGGAAAGGAATACGATCCAAAGAGGTGCTAGAGTTGGTTCACACAGATGTGTGTGGACCATTATCGACTCAAGCAAGAGGTGGATATTCATATTTCATAACTTTTACTGACGATTTCTCAAGGTTTGGATACGTTTATTTGATAAAACATAAATCCGAAGCTTTTGAGAAATTTAAGGAGTACAAGTTAGAAGTCGAGAAACAAGTTAGCAAAAGTATCAAGACTCTTCAATCGGATCGAGGAGGCGAATACTTGAGCCAAGAGTTTCTCGATTACCTGAAATCACATGGGATCCGTTCGGAATGGACACCTCCGGGGACACCTCAGTTAAATGGGGTATCCGAAAGGAGAAATCGAACATTATTGGATATGGTTCGATCCATGATGAGTTTCACTAGTCTCCCTATATTCCTTTGGGGTCATGCCTTGCAAAGTGCCATATATATTCTGAATAGGGTTCCTTCTAAATCAGTCGAGAGAACACCATTTGAGTTATGGTGGGGCAAAGTGCCTAGTCTTGCTCATGTTCGGACCTGGGGTTGTCCTGCATTTGTAAAGAAAATGATGACTGACAAATTGGAATCTAAAAGTGAGAAGTGTTATTTTGTGGGATATCCTAAGGAAACTCGAGGATATTACTTCTATCACCCTGGAGATCACAAGGTGATTGTCTCTAGGAATGCGACATTTCTTGAAGACGACTATGTCTACAAGGAACAAGCTCGCAGTGTGATAGATCTTGAAGAAATTCGAGAACCACAAAATAGCGATTGGGATAAAATCTTGTTGGATGGTCCGAACAAGAATTCAGTGGGAGTATTTGATGACTCGTTTGATGACGGATTGTCCGTAAACAGACAACTGTTAGACAGTGGGAGTCACCAAAGAGATGAAGATACAATTGTTGCACCTTCACCTCCTCGGGAAGAACATGGAGTTAAAATTTCTGAGAGCTCTCATGATGTTGGTTTATCCAATACACAAGATCCTACTCACGTTCAGGATAATATGGATACCCAAATGCATAACCAACTCAATAGGCCTCAGAGAATTCGTCGACCATCAAACAAACTCAATCTATTGGTTCAGAACCAAGATGATGGAGATTTGGTAGACGATGATGAACCGAGGACCTATACCGAGGCAGTATCCGATACTGAATCGGAGAAGTGGCTAGAAGCCATGAAATCTGAAATGGACTCGATGTATGCCAATCAAGTTTGGAACTTGGTTGATCTGCCAGACGGGGTAAAACCCGTAGGCTGCAAATGGCTTTTCAAGAAGAAAACCGATGCAGATGGCAAGATACAAACCTACAAGGCTAGGTTGGTGGCAAGAGGTTTTAGTCAACGCGAGGGCATTGACTATGATGAGACCTTTTCGCCAGTTGCAAAGATCAAGTCCATTAGGATTTTACTTGCGATAGCTGCATACTACGATTATGACATTTGGCAGATGGATGTGAAAACTGCATTTCTCAATGGAGAATTAGAAGGTAATGTCTATATGACACAACCTGAAGGTTTTACATCTCAGTCTAGGCCAAATGCAGTATGCAAGCTACAAAAGTCTATTTATGGACTAAAGCAAGCTTCCAAGAGTTGGAATATTTGTTTTGACAAAGCTATCAAGTCGTTTGATTTTGTCAGAAGCAAAGAAGATCCTTGCGTTTATAGTAAACGTAAGGGTGGGAACATTATTTTCCTTATCATATATGTTGATGACATTTTGATACTTGGAAACAATATTTCTATGATGCAATCTGTCAAGACATGGTTGTCTAATTCCTTCAAGATGAAGGATTTGGGTGAAGCCTGTTACATCCTTGGGATTAGGATCTATCGTGATAGATCCAAAAGGTTGTTAGGGCTGTCACAGTCCACATACATCGACAGAGTGCTAAGGCATTTCTCCATGGAAAACTCCAAGAAAGGGAGTCTTCCGATGGGGCATGGTATCAAATTGTCGAAGAAGGATAGTCCTTCTACAGACAAGGAGATTGAATACATGCAGAGGGTCCCATATGCTTCAGCTATAGGATCGGTCATGTATGCCATGACTAGTTCTAGGCCAGATGTGGCTTATGCGCTTAGCATGACGAGCAGATTTCAGCAAAATCCCGGTGAGGCACATTGGAAAGCTGTCAAGACTATTCTTAAGTATCTTAGACGAACTAAAGAATACCTTCTAGTCTATGGTGGAAAGCAAGAGTTATCAGTTACTGGGTATACTGATGCTAGCTTCCAAACAGACCATGATGACTATAAGTCGCAGTCTGGACATGTGTTTGTCCTCAATGGTGGTGCAGTTAGTTGGAAAAGTTCCAAACAAGACACTACTGCAGACTCAACCACCGAAGCTGAGTATATTGCTGCATCTGAAGCGGCAAAGGAGGCTGTTGAGATTCGGGAGTTCTTGAAAGAACTCGGAGTGGTTCCGAGTGCCAGTAGTGTTATACCTGTGTATTGTGACAACACTGGTGCTGTTGCACAAGCAAAGGAACCTAGGGCTACAAACAAAAACAGGCACGTCCCTAGAAAGTACCATCTGATCAGAGAAATAATAGAGAGGGGCGATGTGAAATTAGAACGAGTACCCACTGATGATAACCTAGCAGATCCACTTACCAAGCCATTGTGTGTTGCAAAACACAAGAGTCATTTTGAGAGCTTGGGTATTAGATATGTTGGAGATATGCTTTAGGTTAGTGGGAGTCCGATGTTTGCATGTCTTAGAAACAATTTTGTAATTGAGACGCACAAACTTGATCACATTTATATGTATACGTTTTCATTTGATGATATTTGTTATTGGCATACACATTTCTCTGAATATTTATTTTAATTGTTTGTAAATATTCTTGTTGATTTGTTCCCTTGAGTTAAGACTGTCATTGATGGAGTGAGACATTAATGATATAGTTTAACTTTAAAATAGCCCCAACCAAGAATCATCAAGAATGGGATATTGATGATGTGTGATAGGTTGGCATGGGGTCTGCATCACGTTCTTAGAGAATATAGTGGTTCTCACCTCTATATAGTATTGGATACTCGTGATGGACACATGGATACTTTGGAGAGTATTGGTATACCCTACCTTTAAACTATTTGTTTCTAGTGTCTATAGTTTATTGGTGTGTGAAGTATATGATAGTCCTTTGACTTGAGGTCATTGCTTATCTTGTTTGCAAAATGGTGTATTTTGACCAAGTTCAAAGCTTGCACTCCATTTGGGGTAGATACGGCTTGGATTGGATACATCAGGATGTAATCGAAGATAGTAGTTGGGCCAAGAATAGGATTCATTCATCGATTAAATTCGAGAGTAACACCCAGATTCTCTATATTAATTGATTGCTAAGTCACTGGCCAGTGCACGTGATATATTCAATTATAGTAATTGAATATGATCATCAAGGATCAATTGATAAAGATGAGAGTAAAATGGTTAAGCTATTTGGATAGACACTTAGCAAATCCAAGGCTTAACCGAGTGTTACGTGAATGAAGGGATATCATACACACTTCATATAAAGGTCCAGTTTGCGAATCCGCGTAAACGTTCTTCATATATCGAGTTCGCTATACTACGCAGTCTAGGAGTTTAGTATAGACTTTAACTGGGTTATCGTCGATAATGAAGGCCTATAGGGTCACACTTTATGTGTTGTTGTTGATCGTGTTAATGGGTGATTGTGTGGTGCTTAGTTGTTGTTTCAAATACAAGTCCAAGTGGGAGATTGAAAGAAATATGGACTTGATATTGGTATTAATGGGTTTAAGTTAATAATTAAGTTGGACTTAATTATTAAGTGTTTATTTATATTAAAGCCCATTAACTAGGTTAATGTGGGTTAGTATAAATAATTAAACACATTAAAGAAAACCTAATCCTAATCCTAACAACTCACGCACGCACGCACACGGCAAGAAGGACGCACGTTCTTCTTCTTCGATTCTTCTCGGCGATTTCCTAGCTTTCAAAGGGAAGATATCACTCCGGAATTGTTCCACACGATTGAACGGCTTCACGTGGATACCATAGTAGCGGTTCGTGATATTGGGAATACGAGAAGACAACACGTAAGTATCGTATTTTCGTTCATATATGTGTATAATCTCTAGCACGTAAATTAGATCGTATATCTAGATCGAATACGGTTTCATAAACTCGATGCTTCCGCTGTGATTCGTACGTATGAAACCTAACATTATTGGCCTTGGCCGCCTCTATGAAGCTTCGCCAAATGAAAGCCGAAAGGGCCTCCACTCTGCTCGGATTCTTCACCTCACCGGTGGATGCTTCTTTCCTCAGCTTCTCGAGCTTCTCCTCCTCGAAAACAAACCTTTCCGTCACGATTTCTTCTTGCGACGGTCCGAACCCCGAGAGAAACTCTGTGTCTCTCGGGGGGAAATGGAAAGCCAGGTCGAGGGCGGGAGGGATGATTCTAGAAACTTCTCCCCGGCACGTGGCGGCCCACGCGTTCACGAACGCCACGGCCAACGCCGCGTCCATGACCTTATGCGAGAGACAAAAGCCGACGGCGATTCCTCCGCAGTCGAAGTAACTTGTTTTGAGAGAGATGATGGCCTTTTTCTCGGGGAGCAAGTGTTTCAGCTCCTCCATTTTAGGGTTTTGTATCATGTGTGAGAGGCGAACCGGGACTCGGGCTTCCGCCATCTCCACGCCGGCGTCGTTGCAGTCGACGAATGAATTCCGTTCGATCGTTCCGGCTAAGGGGTAGAAGATGGCTAGGGTTTCGGACAAAGATTTCTTGAGAGATCGAGAGATTTGGTCGTGCAGTTTGGGTCCATCACCTTTGTAGAAAAAAATGAAGGGAATGTAAAATGATGGAGCGACTTGGTCAATGGATGATAGTTTGTATTTTCTAGCCGTAGATGGAGTTGGAGATGATGGCTTCACCATTTCACTTGCAATGATCTGTGCCATTTTTCTTTTTTTCCTTTTGTTTTGCGAATCAATTATTGGGTTCTTCTAACTTGTGGTGATTCTTTCTGCATCTAATTTTGTGTTCTATTTATAGATGTACCGTATTCAACTAGTAAAACATTTCTACTGATACTATATTCCATCCGTCTCGTCTAAGTATGCACATTTTTTTTTATTCAAGATGAATCTATTAAAATAATAAATTGACATATTCAGACGAGATGTAGGAGAATATTATATTAATTAATAGGTTGGGAGTTCGGATCAAAATAATAAAATAATAAGTGTGGTACCAAAAACAACTTAATTAAAATTATGCTAGGGTAGATTTCTAGAAGAGTGTATTTATGTACGTGTGAGGATGAGGCTATAGATTGTAATGGCAATTGTGTAGCATTAATTGATTTTAAAGCTTTACGTGGTGCATGTATGTGTTCGAATTTATCAACTTTAATATAAGAATAAAAGTTAAATTAAATGCTAAAAAGAATTATAAACCATAATGAAGATGGACGAATCCTTGAAAATAATCATATATAAAATTAAACTAGATCATTATAAAATAAAATTATTGAAAAAAAATGCATAAAACTAGTAGAAGTTAAAATTTGGAATACAGTTGTGACACCATTTTGAGCAAGGAGGATCCCAGTATTGGCAAAATATATTTCTTTCTTAATCTTATCTAATAAAAGAAATGAAAGTAGTTGGATATAGCAATTAAGTAGAGCGTGCATAGTTATAGATGTGGATAAAAATATATGTCTAGCTCTAGAATAGTTATTGCTTGCATGCTTGAACATATTATTTTATGCTCCTAATTAATACTGCGACTTAATTGACAACCTTGCAATAAATATTCATGCAGTGACTCGCTTGGGATTCTATATTCCAATTTTAATATTTCAATCATGCCCAAAATCTCAATTTTTATTCAGTTATGCATTTTTAACAATTTTATGTTATAATGATTTAATTAAATTTTATAATTAGTTTTTAGATTTCACTAATCCAATTAAGATTTATAATTATGTTTAAGTAGTTTTATTTTTATTATTTATATTAGGGTTGATAAATCTAATCGGGTGTGTCGTGTGTTGGCCTAGTAGTAGGGTGTTAAGTTTCAGAACCAAAGGTCCGGAGTTCGAGTCACACGGTTTTTAAATTTCAGCTAATATTATTCCAAAAAAAAATAAATCTAATTGGGCAGTGACGTGCGTTCTAATGCATGCTCTTATTTACTACCTTCATCCCACTATATTAGGCACTATTCATTTGATTGACATTTCCGACACGCATTTTCATTGAAACCTAGTACGGGTTTTAAAATATAATTTTAAAATATTTTTTTTACTAGATACTATGAGTGTCATAGTATCTCGTAAAAAAAAACACTTCAAGTATATTTTAAAACTCGTACTAGATTTCGGTGAAAATACGTGCCGGAAATGTCAATCTAATGAATAGTGCCTAATATAATGGGATGAAGGTAGTACTTATGTAGACCCTTATCTAGATTGATATATGTTACAGATTTGGATTTTTTATATGACAATATATATATATATATACTAATTATTACGTGAAAACTGCAACTCATCATAAAATGTTGTATTTTATGCACAAAAGTGTTGTATTATATGCATAAAAATAATATAAAATAATATATTTTATTATATAATATTTTATGCACAAAAATATATCATTTTATGCATAAAATGCATGAGTTGCAATTTTCACGTAATAATTAATTTTCATATAATCTAATACCTATATATTTGCAAAAATAAACATATACGGAGTATGTACTTGTCAAATTATCAAAATAAATTATTATAAGTCAAACAAGGGATAGCGTACAAGGAAAGATAATTGAAACAAAAGTAAACTCTTTATTATTCTCTTGTTACAAAAGTTAAAGTTAAAAACCTAAAACTCAAGGTAGAAATAAATATACAAATTAAATCTATGAAAACATCTAGAACAGTTGTACTCCCTCCGTCCCTCATCCCATTGATAAGGGGTTCAATTTTATCGACACAAGAATTAAGAATAAGTGTAGATTAGTTGTGGATAAGGGAAGTATTATATATTTTGATTAAAAATTTATAATTTTAGTTTAAATTTAATTTAATAGATTAGTAAAAAGATGTTAGTAAAATTAAAGAATTTAATTGGGCCATTAATAACCCTTATTATTTTTGTTTGTTGAGCTGATTATTTTCATTTTCAAAAATAACCCATGATGAATATGACATTCCAAAATAGAATTTAACCCTTTTATAAATGAGACGGAAAAAGTATTCATTATCTTTCTTCTTCACCCTATCGGCTTTATACTTTTGGAAAGATTCACAATTTTTTTTAATTTTTATGAAATGATTTTGATGTGATTGATGGTCTTGCTTCGTTGCCAGTTGCCCGAGGCGGCGGCAATGGTGACTGACAGTGGCTAGTGGTGGTGGCGATGGGTGAGAGAGAGCGGAGGAGGATGGTGGTATATTTTGATTTTTATTTTTTTTCTCCAATTGTTTTAATTTCAAATTTTAATTAGATTTTAGATTTTAATTTCAGAGTTTTTAATTAAAAAAATCAATTAATTTTAATTTCATAAAGTGAAGGGTATATGCTATAAATAGCAAAAGCAAATGAGGGTATAATTGTAAATCTATTATTGCTTACGGGATTTGAAGAAATGAGACGGAAGTAAGATTAGGATAACGCAACTTATTTTTGCTTATTTTTTTAATTATTACTATATGTTGTTATAATTTTATTTTTTATTATTTATTTATTTATTTTTACTTTTTTGTCAAACACTTTTAAAGTGATTATAAATTGTTTAAAGAAGAAGTTCGAAGCAACTTATAACTTTACCCAAAGCACCCTTAAATTTAACTGATCTAGCCCGATAATTATGACTAGTCTTTATGCATAAATTAGATCTTCCGAGGATGTTTAATTAACAAGGATTGCTTCAATACCCACAGTTAGTCACCCTTAATGCGCACAACACAAGATATTTTATCTTTCATGAGTATAGATATACCCAGTGTTCTAAAAGTCGCTAGACGCTAGTAGGGCAGTAGGGGAGCGATTAGCGTCTAGGCGGACTAGGCGGGAGTCTAGGCGGTGCCTAGACGGTCTAGACGGATTAGTATAAAATCAAAGTCTACGTCAAAATTTTCATATATTTAAACATGACATTCATAAATTAAAGTATAAAATCCATTATTTTTCTTAGAGCCCTTCAAGCCCCGACTAGCCTGTCTAAACCCTCCTAGGACTGCCTAGACATGCCTAAGACCACCTAGGCACCTGCCTAGATGTTGATTAATTCGCCGCCGCCTAGAGAAAACTGTCTTGGCATTAATCGGGACGGTCCGATACCTTCTAGCGTCTAGACGCCTTCTAGGCAGCCAAGTCGGCATTCTTTTAAAATACTGGATATACCACACTCAACTCTCATATATTATTATTTTATTAATATAGAACATAACGATTGATGTGAAGTATTTAGAAAATCATCATAATTATATGTCGTACAAATCAAACCATACCAGAAAAATAAATCCTACTAAAAGAAACCGAGTCTTAATTAAAAAAATATTGTTAACGTTATACTGTCACATCAACAATAGACACATTAAGTGTGATAGAAATGGAGCGTTTGTAGAGTTGTACATATACTCGATCCTTCCATCTCATATTTCTTGACACGCGCATTTATATTATTCTTACACTCACATATTTTTAAGAAACACATCAAGAAAAACAAGACGGAGGGAATAGTAATTTTTTATTTCTATAAAAAAATAATAAAATATACTACTTCCGTCCTGTTTATAAAAAAAAGCACTAAAGAGATTCAACTTTTATTGAAGTGAGGTCTTTGATTATAAACAGGACGGAAAGAAGGAGTATATATAATAATTATATTATAATGAGCAAGAGACAAGTGGAATTAATGAAAATTAAGGAGGCGATTGTAATTGGCTCGGAGGGATTTGAAGAAGTGGTTGTGGTTATGATGAGAAAGGTTGATCCATGCTTCGATACCTTCCCGAGATGGTGTGGCCATGAACTCAACTGTATTTCCGATCGGCAACGGCACAGTCCCAACCCAAACCGGCTTTTCCCACCCGAAGTCCACGTCATACACCGGAAACCTCCACCAACTCGAGAATATACATGACTCGTTCCTCGGTTCAGACATTTCACCGGCGGCGACTACACCGTTGACTCCTCTAATGGCCGCCCTCAGTTTGGAGACGAGGACGCTGATCCCGCCGTCGTCTTCCTCCGACGAGATCTTCGCATACGTAGCCGTAACGCAGTTTCCGAAGGTGTGATCCGGAAAAGGCGGGACCGCCCTCGGCCGGAGATTCACTGCATGGCCGGCGGCGAACGACGACGTCGTTTTGGCCGCATCTATGAAGCTTCGCCAAATGAAAGCCGAGAGTGCTTCCACTCTGCTCGGATTCTTCACCTCCCCGGTGGATGCTTCTTCCCTCAGCTTCTCGAGCTTCTCCTCCTCGAAAACAAACCTCTCCGTCATGATTTCTTCTTCCAAGGGTCCAAGGGGGAACTCCGAAGGAGTTTCTTCTCTCGGGGGGAAACGGAGAGCCAGGTCGAGGGCGGGATGGATTATTCTAGAAGCTTCTTCTCCTCGGCACCTGGCGGCCCATGCATTCAAGAACGCCACGGCCGACGCCGCGTCCCCGACCGTATGCGAGAAACGGACGCCCACGGCGAATCATCCGCAGTCGAAGAAACTCGTCTTGAGAGAGAGGATGGCTTAGCCATCCCCATCGGGGAGGAGGTGCTTCAGCTCCTCCACTTTAGGGTTTTGTGTAAAGTGTGAGAGGCGAGCTGCAGGAAGTCGGGCTTCCACCATCTCGACGCCGGAGTCGTTGCAGTCGACGAACGAATTCCGTTCGATCATTCCGGCTAAGGGGTAGAAGATGGATAGGGTTTCAGACAAAGATTTCTTCAAAGATCGAGAGATTTGGTCGTGCATTTTGGGTTCATCGCCACCTTGGTAGAAAAAAATGAGGGGAATGTAATTTTGTGGAACGAATTGGTCAAGGGATGATAGTTTGTATTTTCTGGCCGTAGATGGAGTTGGTGATGACGGCTTCACCATTTCACTTGCAATGATCTGTGCCATTTTTATTTATTTTTTTCTCTTGAATTGGGATTCTTAAGTTATGCATCTCATTTTGTGTTCTATTTATAGATATATATACCGTGAGTAACTAATTCAACTGGCATGCAAAACGTTTATTAATTTCTTATAAATACTAGTAATTAATAAGTTAATTGGAAGTTATTATAATTAGGTCATTTCATCCCACCTCTTGTAAGGGGAAAGGGTTATCCAATTTATATGTAGAGTTCAAGTATTTTCCCAAGTCGATGTCGGATTAAGAGTGGCTCTAACACGCCCCCAACCCATCATCGTTCTTAACCTGACTCTGATACCATATTAGAATTGAGTCATTTTATCCCTTAAAAGACCAAGGGTCATCCAATCTATATATAAAGTCATAGAGTTCAAGTCTTTTCCCAAGTCGATGTAAAACTAAGAGTGACTTTAATTAACAGGGTCCGGATCATTTTGAATGGATGTGGTAACAAAAACAACATTATGTTAAGGTATGTATTTCTAGAACTTTTATTGGCATACTCTCTCCGTTTTTATTTGTCCTATTTAGCTTTTGTTTTTGTTTGTTTTTAAATGTCTTATTATTTAGAAATTTGATGACATAATATTTACATTATTTCAACTTTGCTCTATAATTAATGTTATATTTTGATGCTCGAAAAAAGAGAAAATAATAAATGAGGTTAAAATGTAAATTTACATATATTTTGATATGTGTAATTTGATGATGAAGGACAATTATAAAATAACGGAGGGAGTATCTATGTAAGTGTGGGGATGACTATTCCATGCATAGATTTTAAATTAAAGGCAATTAATTGTGTAACATTTGATTCTAGGGATTAGGGTTGTCAAACGGGAATCCGGTATTCTGGAATTCCCGGTACCGAACCGGAACCGGTACCGGATAACTGATTCCGATCCGGTAACCGGTTCCAACCTCAAGAAAATTTCGGTACGCGGGTAACCGGTACCGAACCGGGTACCGGTTAATATTTAATTTTTTAATATATTTTTATAAATAAATTATATATTATATTAATATTAACAATTACTAAAAATTTTAAATACCCTAAATCCTTAATTATATATTATTATTTTTATAAATAAATTATATATTATTATTTTTCTATGTTTAATCATTGTTTAATTTGTTTTAGACTTTACAAAAATAGAAAAATACATTTTGATTTTTTATAATAATTTTCCTGTATCTTAACCGGTACCGGAACCGGGAACCAGCTAGCTTATCGGTTACGGTACTGGTTCTTAAAAAACGTGAATAACCGGTTCCGGGTACCGATAGTCAGCCCTACTAGGGATGTTAGAAACTTTATGTGTGCGGATGAGATTATTCAATCAATGGGGGTTGGCTAAATTAATACTTCCTCTGTTTCAAGATTGTTGAAATGTTTCTTTTCTTTTCTTTTTGGCACACATTTCCACGCTTCTCGATGATAGATTTTAAAATAAATTTTTGAAGTATCTTTTCTTTTACGAGATACTACGTGTGTCGTAGTATCCCATAAATAAAAAAAACTTCAAAAAATTATTTTAAAATCCATCATCGAGAAACGTGGAAATGTGTGCCAAAAAAAAGGAAAAGAAACGTGTCAACAATCTTAAAACAGAGGAAGTACTATATATTTCTTTATTAATCTTATCTAATAAAAGAAATGAAATACTTTCTTATCTAATCAAACATAGTTGATCACTATACTTATTATAGTACTATTACTCCTCTATTCAAATCGTACACTTTTGTAAGTGTTATTTATTTTATTTATTTTAATTTTTTTTTTCGAAAAGTATATATGAACTCTACAATTTTTCATATCCGTTCTCCTTAATTATTGTGCCAAAAAAAAATGTATACACTACATTTTTTCTTTAGTTATCATGCTGAAAAAAAATTGACGTTTTGAGCGAACGGAAGAAGCAATTAATACTACGTACTTAATTAACAATTAATACTACTTAATTAACAACCGCGCTCCTTCTTACTGTTTCGAGAAACGATTTGTTTATGTCTAAAATTGGTTGGCTGCAGACACCAATCTTTATTACTTCTCTTGTTAAAGAAACTAGTTTGTATCCCAGTCGAAATTTGACGGATATCACTAATTATTTTATAATATATTTTATAAATAAAATATTTTCCTTTACAAATATTTGACAATAATAAGTATTGATACATACTAAAATAATTTTAAAAACTTATTGGCCAACGGGGCATCTCAAAATTATTTTTATACCTAATATATTGTGAAGTATCTTAACCTTATTGGCCAATGACCAGCTCAAAATTGACTTTGTGTCTAGTTAATATATTTCAAGTGTCTTAAATCAAAAAATATTATTCTTTGTTACAAAAATTTGACAAATATATTTCAAATACTAATTGGCTTACGGGCCACCTCAAAATGTTCATTTTGTATCAATAAAAATTTGATAATTATAGTCATCTACACATGCTAAAAAAAATTAAAAAATTATATTTCAAAAACTTATTGGTCAACGGGCCACCTCAAAAGTCCATTTTGTGTCAATAAAAATTTGACAATCATAGTTATCTACACATACTAAAAGAAAAATTGAAAAAAATTTATTGGTCAATGGGGCACCTCAAAATTAATTTTGTGTCTAACTAATTTATTGTAAGGCGTTTTAAATTAATGCATATATATAAAATTTGACAATAATATTTCAAAAACTTATTGGCTAACGGGTCACCCCGAAATGCTCGTTTTGGGTCAATAAAAATTTGACAATCATAAAATACCAATCTTATAGGATTTGTCATGAAACTATATTATAAAAAAGATCGTATTTGGATATCTTATACTCATATATATATATACAAAAATTTGACAATCATAAAAAATCAATCTTATAGGATTTGTCATGGAAATATATTATAAAAAGATCTTATTTGGATATCTTATAGTAGGATCCACACAACTATGTGGAATTAAATTATTATTTTATTATTTTGATTTTAAAAGAACAAATATATAGATTTTTAGATAAATATGGAATGGGGGATGTAGAGAGCGCCACGTAAGCATGCCGATCGACGTGGTGCTCTGAATCTGCAACAGAACTATTTTAAAATTAAAAATATATATCCAAGATACTAAACCCTACTAAAAAAACTCTAGAAAAAAAACTCAACACTAAGAATAATAATAATAAAAAAAATAGCCAACATAAATGTTTGAGTTCCCCCGTAAGCATATCGATCGACGTGGTGCTTCAAGTCTGAAACGGAACTAATTTAAAATAAATACGGACTAATTTAAAATAAATACCCAAAATACTAAACCCTACCAAAATTAAAAAGAAAAAAGAAAAAAAGAAACTCAACCATAAGAAATAATAAAGAAAAAAAAATAAAAAGCCAACATAAATGTTTGAGTTCCCCTTTTAACATCCATGTGTATTTCGTTGTCTAATTGATTTCTTTTGAATTTGAATATATTGATATAATTTGTATGATATAAATCTTAATTAAGTTACAAAATAAAAATAAATTAGATTAGAAAGATATATCTATTTATATAGGTTCTCCACAAATTCAATGTCAGGTCGAAGAATTTAGAAATTTTAGAATACTAAATATAGAAGATTCCACATAGGTAGGGATGTCAATCGGGCCAACCCGAGCGGGTTCGGGTCAACCCTATCGGGTTTCGGGTTATTCGGTTCGGGTTGAATCGGGTTGGGTTTTTTCCGGGCTAGAAATTTTCAACCCTAACCCTAAACTTCGGGGCTCGGGCTAGCCCGTCGGGCCAAGAAGTTGACGATTTTTTTATAATCATAATTTAATAAAAATAAATAATTCATGTTATACCATCTAAGCCACTTTATTTTGTATTATGTTAATCCAACTTGCATAATATAATAAGTAGCTCAATGAGATGTGAAAATATTTTTCTTTTAATGATTATATTAATCATTTTTTTTCATTATGTGGTGAAATACAAAATAGAGAAAATATTATGATGAATACAACTTAGCATAGAAAATTGTAATATTTTTCACAAGTATTTGAATCAAACATAAATTTTAATATTTGAAACAAAGTAATAAAAATCAACACCTAATTAATAAACACTTTATGGTCATCGGGCCAACCCGCCCTATCGGGTTTCGGGCTCTTTGGTTCGGGCCATTCGGGTTGAAATTTTTTTCGGGTTAGAAATATTCAACCCTAACCCGCTTTTAGCTCGGGTTATTCGGGCCAATATGCGGGTTTCAGGCTAAATTGACATCCCTACACATAGGCATGTGAATTAATGTGGAATATCAACTAATTTGCAAAATAAATAAGAATTTGGATAAGAAAGATGCATATATTTGTATAGGTTCTCCACCAACAAATTTTGATAAAAATTGGATGTGGGATTGAAGAATAGAAAAATCATAGTAGTGTTACTGAGATTAGTAATATCCTAATAATTAAATCGGCTATTCTTAAAATAAAAATAAGATGTCCATCGTATTATTATAAAATCACATATTTAGTAAGATGTGAATTTTAGTAATACTTGGTTGTTAGCTTTGATCTTAATATTATCGTAATTCAAATAAGATGTCCATCGCTAATATTATAAAAATCATATATTTAATAAGATGTGAATTTTAGTAATACTTGGTTGTTTGCGTTGATCTTAATATTATTGTAATTCAAATAAGATGTCCATCGCTAATATTATAAAAATCACGTATTTAATAAAATATGAATTTTAGTAATACTTGATTGTTTGCATTGATCTTAATATTATCGTAATTATATTGCTACATGACAATATTAAAATATATTTAAATAATAATTATGTGGGAGGTCATAGGTTCGAATCCCCCCATTCTCATAATTAAATTTTAAATTTGAGGTTTTATAATATAAATAAATTATTATAATTATAATAATTAATATTAATATATATAAATAATAATTAATATGTATAAATATATAGATTTTAGATAAATAATAATATAGTCCGTAGGCTATGCCACGTAGACATATGAATTAATGTAGTGTTCCGAATCCGCTGCGGAATTATATATTGATAAAAACCTAAAACTCAAGGTAGAAGATATTAGGGTTTTGCTAAAGAGCCATTGGCTAGGCATAGGAGGGTCTTATAGTAATTTATTATACCCTTATATCTACTAATAATTTTTTTTTTATTCAAAATAATTTTCATTTACAAACCATATCTGATAACTCACCATGTTAATTAATTTTATTTCCGTATATAATTTTGCTTTGATTAATCAAAATTGATGTTTATAGATAGTAAAATAAGTGCTCGTTTGAGTTCAAGTTAGGTAACACAAAGATAATGGAATCAAGTGAAGTAACAGAATGATAATAATAATGATTACTTTTATTGAGTATTTGGTTCAATAGTAATAAGGAAATCACTTGTATTGTAAGGAGATTATCTTTCTCCTTGTTTCTCCTCCTTCTTGAGAGATAACAATTTGATGGATTGAATTACCCCCAAATAAGAGAAATGGATAATCTATTACTCAAATCAAATAAAAAGCAGTTCGGATCCTCTATTGTTAAAGCATGTGACATCTTCTATTACCTTAATAGATTAACGACACGTGGCATAATCAATGATTTAGGATTTAAGATTTATACAAGAAAAATATATATACCCTAACATTTGAAATTTCTAAACCCCTATGATTGTCACGTGTCGTTAATCTATTAAGGCAATAGAAGATGTCACATATTTTGGCAATAGAGGATCTCATGGCAACAAAAAGTAAATGAATCAATTAATTGTTTCCCTTTTTCAAACCCAAAAAAAGTTGAACCAAACATGGCTTAAGATGTAAACACATTTCGAAATTTCTCTACTTAATTTATTTTTACATAGCCACACCATAAGTATATCCAAACTACAAACCATATCCATATCTAAACCATATCAAAATTCAAACCATATTCAAGTTAACATAGTATCGGTATGTAAAACAAAGCAATCACGAAGGAAGTGGTGTATGTGGTACATTTCCCGAAAACTGAGATGATTGCGAGATCAACTGATCGATTAGCTTCTGCTGGATTTGAAGTTGCTCATGTAACCGTCGCCGTTCCTCTCTCTCCTCCTGCAATCGCTGCTCCATCTCCTCAAGTCGTGTGTCGATAGCATCTCTATTAACCTGAGATGTCGATGCAGAAGTAGCACTGGAATCATAGCACACGAGAGACTGTGCGACGGAACCACCACCAAACAACCTACCCTTATGATCCAACCCTCCCGTGACCTCTAAACAACACTTGTTTATATCGACCTCCCGTGGCTCAGTCGTACCAGGTAAAGACTGCCTTAGCTCCTCAGTCAACTCTCCTATCTCTTTCTACAAGCAAGTATGATTCAATATATATCAAATTTCTCAATATGTATAACCATTCAAAAGAAAAATAAAAATTACACTAACCGCAATCCTTGCAGACTTCACATCAGTATAGCCTCCATCTTTGATCCTGTGCATGTACTCAAAAGCATTATTACAAAGTTCTCACACAAAATTTGATTCATGAGGCTGACATCACAAATCATGAACCAAAATGTAAGTGAAGCCAGTGTTCATAGTATCTAAACGAACCACTTGAGATATATCAATGGAAGTATATATAGTACAATCATTCATGAGAACTCAAAGAATACAGTAAATGAGGGAAACCATCTTACCAGTTACCACTATAGACTTAAAAATAGTATCTATAATTAGAGAACCCTTTCCACAAGACAAGAATTTTCCTACTTACATCTGAATGGGGCTCATATCTTGAGTATCACTCTCTTGATCATCAAGCATTTTCCGTTTCCGGGAGGCTGCTTCGAATGATTCTGACATAACGAGGAAACAAACGAATAAGGAATGTGAAATACGAAAAAACTTATGAAGTGACAAGGGAGTAACTAGTAAGCAATGAAAAAGCCTACCTTTCCAAGAAGAGAAAGCTTCTCGATTCAGAGAAGCTCCGATCAAAGTCTGAATGGCATCACATAACATACTTGGTGGTGTGCTTTTCAACTCCTGAACAACCTGATGAAGGGACTTTCCATTCTCCAAGTGTATGTGGTTGTTGGGATGGGACGTTTTGAAATCCGCGTGCGATTCAAACTCAAGAGCAGTTACTTCCTATACATACAAATCATCCAATTTTACAACGTGACATACTCCTTAAATGCACAATCTGCACAATCATGTGTTATATCAATTCCAATCTACCACACAAGCTAAGGGAAACAAGGATGACTTACCTTCGTAAAATTACACGACATGCACCCACAAAGGTAGCTAGCGCCTTTGATCATTCCACGAAGCTCCTTCTGAAGGACACCAGAACACGAAATGATCATCGGAGAATAAAAAGAACATGTATATACGGAGAAAGGGTATTAACTACCTCCCTCGATGCAGAAAGATAGCGTACTGCTACCCCATCAAGAATTCCGGTGGCTGTTAGAGTCCTGACATTTTGTGGGAATGATCTGTATTCTGCTTCTTTTTTGGTGGGGGATTTTCTCCATCCTACTTTTAAGCACAGATATTTGTGTGGATTTCCTCATCTCCTTCTTCTTGGAAGGAGTTTTTGGTGTTTTAACAACACATGGTTCCGGTTCGTATAATAAGTTATAACTACTATCCGGCTTCAACAGAGCATCCATTACATCTTTGTACCTCTGAGAATATAGCAGCTTCATCAGAGCCTCCTTCCTTAGTCATCAAGGTAGTTGAAGTTGCAGCATCATCAGCACCTTGCTCGAATATGGAACCCACGGATTTGATATTTGTACTTTCGATATCAATGCGAGTGCCCATCAATTTGATATGTCCGCCATTCGCCTGGGGTTGATCCGCTGAAGGAAACGTACTTGGCTTCGTCTTCGTCTCTGCCTGGTTTTCGTCGCACATTGCTAAGGGGTTTTCAAGTCCCTCAGCATCACTCACCTTCATCTTCTTCACCCCACCACAGTTATGTTCATGGCTAAGGGGTTGTCCGCATATGAGACTCGGTTTTTCAACACGTGACATACTTTTCCCTGTCACGTACGCAGGCATAAAATAAAAAAATAAATTCAAAATAAGTTCATTAGCTGAAGGTCTCAGATTTGTAGCGCGGTAAATGCAACTTCAACGGCATGTTTATTGCAAGAAAAGAACAATAGAAATCTACAATCGATCATCATCATATGCTGCAATTAACTTCTTAGTGCTCCTATAACTTCCGTACTAGTATTACAGATTGAAGATTGGTACAATATCTTGTAATTCAAGAAAAACAAAAGCAGAAACTATTTTGAAAAAGCAACACTAAAAAGATTGAAGACGGCTACTTCAAGTCCGAACTCCGAAGATTATGTTGATCCACCAAAGATTCCGGAAAAAATTCAGATGCATTACAGTTTCATTATAAGCCGAAAAATCCATTAAATTCGTAACAGCTTCATAAAATTTCTCCAGGCCGGTGTTGTATATTCTACAGCATTATTTCATGAACCAAAACTGAGAAATAATAATGGCATCTAAATCGGAGAAAGGAAAATACCGTATATTTTAAGCAATAATGACGGCTGTAGAGGAATCTGCTTAGTCGTTTTGGGGGGAGGGGTTTGGGAAGTATGAGGGGTTTATTCAGGAAATTAAATGGGTATATACGTGGATTAGTGGATAAATATACGCGAACTGGTTAATAATATTACTATATTAATGTTCGTGAAAAGTGGAATTGGGGATTAAATGAAGAGAAAAAAAAAAAACGTGAATGGGTGATTCTCCAAAATAAATTAATGTCGTTGAATTTATGCCATGAGTTTTAATATCTGTAATTAATAAAAATTAGTAGGGAAAGTGGTCGACATTGTAATTTAATTTATGTAAAGTGAATGGTTAAATTAAAGGTAAAAAAAAGAATGTATCAAGTGAAGTCCATATCCATCCTTTCAGTTGGAGAAAAAAAAGAAAAAAAAAAAGAAGTCCATATCCTGAAAGGAGGAAAGTGAACGAATAATATATATCCATCTAACAATATTTATGAGTTTTTTTTATCCAAAAAAAAAAAAAAACCCACAACATAGGAGTACGAGTTTTGGTCCATTTGCGAAATAAGAAGTTATCTAGACTAATATATAAGCGTATCACATGCACAAAAAGGATTCTTGAATTGCAACTTGCTGGAAATAAGTCTTTATATTCATCAGAGCCCCATAGATTATTAAGTAATTATTACAAGATCAAAACAGGACACATCACAACAGCCACAGATATTTACAAGGAACGTATTACTTCCTGCCACTTTCTTCCATGTTTGCTAACCAAAGGATCCAGCACTTCTCTCCATCCCTTATAGTTCAGAGCCGACCCCGCGTCCGGCAACGGGAATCCATTCACGAAGAAGTAAGGCGTCCCGTATACTCCTCGTAAGCAACCGTACTGCAAACTCAGACAACTTAGTTACTTAGACTAGACCGATACGAATCATCTATTTCATCTCGTGTTCTATGTTATTTTGTCGATGCAGACAGATCATCGACGAACTGTTTACACGATCAACAGGGAAAGAAATATCTAACTTCAATCTGCTACGAGAAATCTTAAAAGGACAACAAAATGAGAATCAAGAAACCTTGTGTACAAAGACATTTGAATGCATTGCTATCATAGTTTACCTTGAAAGCAACTCTTGTCGCGTGATCAGTGCTGGTGTCGTTGAAGCCGGATTTGATTGCAGAGTAATGCGAGGAACCGAGCACCTTCGCTGTGAAGTTCACTATCTGTTCCATTACAACTGCTTTCGACTTGTTAATTGTTGCATTCCCATAGAATTGTTCCTGTTCAACATTCTACCAGTTTCAGCACTTCTCAATGTAACATGCACTACAAATCTCCGGTTAGTAACAGATTTTAACTAAGCTATGGCCGAATTCTCTCTAAACAAATACTCACTTCGCCCACCATCTTTAGACATAATTGACTTTTTAGCCGGTTTTGAAACTTTGTAATGATAGATTTTAAAATGAACTTTTAGAGTTTAGTTTTCTTATAGGACACTAGGAGTGCCGTGTTACCTTATAATAAAAACTAAACTCCAAAATTCCATTTTAAAATCTATCATTACAAAGCCTTAAAATCAACTAGAAAGTCAATTGTGTCTAAAGATCAGTTAACGGAGGTAGTAGTAATCTACCTATATTAGAGGAAAAATACATATTTCTCTTGATAAGTAAGTTTCCTGTGTTAGAACTTCCTCCAATTGATAATAGTAATACTACTAGAAGCCTAATTCTGGTTAGAAAATGCAATTTTTAGAAATGATGAGATGGAAATATTTATATAAAAAAAAACACCCAAGAAATTAAGAATGTACCTGATGGTGGAAGAATGCCTCCAATACACTGTATGTGGCTGAAGTGTTCAACTTATTAGTTATATGCAGAGCTCTGGAAGTGGCAAATGCATTATCATGGTAACTGCAATCCAAACAAATTCATCAATGCAGAAACACACAATTAAGCATCCCTCAATTTCTGCAAATCTAATGCTAATTTCTTCAGTAATGAACATATCAATTTCTTCAATAATGAATGCAGAAAATCATCCCTAAAAACTCCAATTGTTATGAAATTCTGTTGCAGAAGTAAAACCACAATCGCAGCACGAGTAATTGAACGGAACTTTGAAAAGGTTAATAGAAAAGAATTACGGCAAAGGGAAGGTGTGCACAACGAGCCTAACACGAGAGGCGTACTCCTCCACGGCTTTCTTAAGCGGCGGCCATGAATCCCTGGTATCGGGGCAAACCGGATCGAAAAACGCCTCTATCAACACCTCACCCGCCCCCTCCGCCGCCTCGCCGTACCAGAACCCATCCCGCACCGCCGGTATCGATGACTGGCTCGCCGTCGGCCAGAAAATACACAACAGCGCGATAAATCCAACAAAATTCGACTTCTTCAGATCCATAGCTCAGACCTGGTTCTTTTTTTTTGTTTTCTCAAGTCGAAGACAGATGAAGCGGTGAGAGTATAGTGGGAAGCAGCTAAGGAAGCATTTTAGGAAGAAGTAGTTGCGGTTTTGAGTGGGTTTATGCATATATTCGGCATCGTGATTATCCACAAATTTCAATTTTGGGAGAGAAGAAATTGAGGAATGTGACGTAGAAGCAATGTATTGTTCTAACTTTGCGTCTAAGTGCAGGAGGAATCGTTATTAAAAAACAGAGAACAGTGCAGGGGATCTGCATAAAATAAAATGTTTCTATCGATCAGTTTCATCCATACATAAGAGGCGCTAAATTCCACGGCAAAGTCAATATTCATATTTGAATTAATTTTGTTCTTAAAATTTAAAAAATATCTGCAAAATTCACCGAGGGACTATATCAGGCCCACATAATTGTAGGCCCAGTTTCTTACTGATTAAAAAAAAAAAAATCTAGTCCTTTCAATACATGAAAAATAAAAATCTCAGAAAGGAGGAAGAAGAAGAAGAGGAGTTGGAATTGATTCGAGATATGGATTGAAAGTATATCTCATGTTAATTGCAGTTAGTCTTTGAATCATTTTGAATTTGATTGTTGTTCAGCATATCTTCATATATTCCTATGAAATTCAAGCCTCCATCGAAGCGGCAGAAAGTCGATCCCCCAATTTCTTCCAGGTAATTAATCTCGTCCCCAGATTGCAAGCAACACTGAAATGGAAGCAGTTATTCAAATGCAAAAAAAAAAATTCCTTACACCGATTATTGTTGATTTTTATTTTTCTCTCCCCCTTTCGCTCGAACTGCTTACGCAGCTTAATTCTGGGCTGTAGATAAAATTCTTATGCAATTCGAACTACACCAACTTCTCAGCCACACTGCAACATGTTTATTCAAACAAAATTTTTGCGAATTTCTTCTTGGATTTATGGTGATTAACAGTCTGTAATTATTTGTTTGATATCAGCTCATCTCAGTGTAACCCTAGCCTACCATTAACCGATAGTAGAGATGCTGAGCTGAACTTGATGAGGAAATCCATGGTATGTTGTGTTTGTTCTGCTTATGATTTATTCATTATTCATTTATCATTTGTGGAAATCTTAGTTTTGGATATCTTATATTGTAAACGGATGCATCAGGTTCACGAAACTCAGAATGCGAATGTGAGTCTAAGGATTCAACAAGCGAGGAATTTCGCAGTTGCCCAAGCGCAGCAGGATAATTGCACTGCGAACTTCAGAGTATTCGACTCACCATTCGGAAATTTTCTCGTTCCGGTCATTCCAACTCGTGCAGAGCTCGGTGGATGAGACTTCTGCAGAGCTGAAGTAAGCCCTAATTCAAGCTTTTGCTTATCTCTAGTTTACATATATTATCTTAGATATTTCATATTTGTGTTGCAGAATCTGCTTATTATGTTTCTTGAATGTTAATTTGATATGAGTTGGGAAAAATAGACTTCCATGTAGAGAAGATAGGATCAGGTGATACAGTGTTCTTTCATCATCTAAGGTTCTTTAACCATAGGAAACCAGAAACCCATGTTTTTTAACATCGTGGTATCAAAATTGTGTTTTGAGTTTTTTCCCGAGTCTTATAAATGTGTAGTAATTCTCGTATAGTTTGATATATATATATATATATATATATATATATATATATATATATATATATATAATTGTCGATGTTCCAAGAAAAGGAAGCTTCTGAAAGGAGCTTTTGAAAAAGTTTCTGGCAATTATGATAAGTTGCGATGTACTTGAGTCGGGTTTTAATTGTTAACTCTTGCCTTTCGGGTGAAATGAAAACCATAAGAACAGAGGCCTTTCTGATAATGGTGATAGTTCATTAGTGTTCCGACGTAGACTTTTTGTTGCTTTTGTGTCATCAGTTTACAACTTCATAAAACTCCATGGTAACTAAATCCTTCACTTAATACTTCAAAGTAGACTTCTGTCTACTAATGTATAATGAATAGTAAATCTTCTTCGATGAGTTTCGCTTCTGGAACAAATAATGAGTTTTTACTCATTTTTCTTTTCGAACGTTTTTAGTGTTATATGTATATGTTTGCAGAAACACTATAATAAACATATACTACTATCTCTGTCCACTTTCGCATTCATTTTAATAGTTTGTAATTATGAGTTTTAAAACCGATCATTACAAAGCCCCAAAACTATCTAGCAAAAGAATAGGCTCCGTTTATCGTGGACGGAGATAATAATTCAGAAAATATATTAGAATAATACTCCATCTCTATCTAATTGCTGATGAGGATAGCCCCCATCTGTAACTAGAACACAGTATTAGTATAATAAGTAACAAGGAAGCTTCGCTACTCAACTCAGCTACTGTATTTTACTACTACTACTAATTACTAAACAAGGGACTGCTGCCACAATCACATGACTACAAGTAGCCATAATAATAGTATTATAAAACAACATTCACATTAAATAATTAACAACTATATTTCAAACATCATAAAAAGTCAAAAAACACCTCAAATTTAGTGCAAAAATCCATATAATATATGATGGCCTCCAAATTATTGTAGCGCGTTGAAGTTATTACCGCTTGCTAACCTCCAAATTATACATTATTTTGACCAATCAATCTACTTTTTTTTATATATGTGCAGAACTTCTATATAAAGCTTCACCAAAGCAACACTTCTTACTATCCAAAACTTGAAAGAAAATCAGAATGTCGAAAATCAACATTTTATTTGTACTTTTCTTGATATCTTCACTCTGTCTTCTCTCCGCCGCAAAATCTCCCTCCGAGCCAAACCCTAGCTTCATCGAGGCCGAATGCCGAGCCACTCTCTACCCTACTCTCTGCATCCAATCTCTTTCCAACTACTCCAAAATAGTCCTCCAAAGCCCCAAGCAGCTGGCTCGAGCCGCCCTCTCTAGTCGGCTTATCGCGCGCTCAACTCGTCACCAGCTTCATCCGCAAGATGGCCATGATGAGGGGCTTGAAGCTGATGGAGCTCGGAGCCATCAAAGATTGCTCGGCTAACATGGCTGCCGCTGTCGACCAGCTCAACCTCTCCATGAAGGAGCTCGACGGGATGGGCCGGCAGAAGCTGAGCTGGCACCAAAGCAACATGGAGTCGTGGGTCGGAGCCGCTATAACGTTCGAACAAACATGCCTCGACGGATTTTCGTCTCTGACGATGGACGGAAATGTTAAAGCTGTTGTAATGAAAAGGGTGGTAGATTGTAAGCAGGTTACTAGCAATGCGCTTGCGTTGATCCATCGCTATGCAATGAGGAAAGGGACTGAAGCTTCAAATCAGAGTCAAAACTTGCCTTGAGAAGCAGAGGAGTAAGGCCAAAAAAAAAAAAAAAAAGTGTATATATGTAACAGTTGGATATGTATAAATACTTTGGTTTTGGTGTTTTTTAATTACTTGAGGAGTTTTGTCGTAATATGGAAGATTCTTGATTTCTGTAGCTTCTCTCTGTAATGAAATGGACATAAACAATAGTTTGAAGTCGTTGAGTATTGATATGTTAAGGCATATTTGTAGAAAGTTGTGTTGTCTTTTTTAGAGGTTGTCTGTTATACGGAGACAAAGATGTTTCAAGAAATTTTTGTCTATGATTGTTGCAATAATAATTTTATATTTCTTATTATTATTATTTTTTGAACTGTAGAAATTGCTAAACGATGTATAGAATGTAGATGCCCTATTTATATTATCAGAAATCGCTTCATTGTCCACCGTTGGCATCATTGTCCACCGTTGGCATGGTAATGTATCGTTATGTAAATTAATTTTAGTCCGCTGATTTATTGAAACTGATGGAGGCCATTACTAGTCGAACTTGCTATAAAAAAGTATGGATTATACTCCTACTTAACATCGGTTAGTAATAGTATAATGCTTAATTATTAGAGTTTGGTAAAATTAGTGTTAAGGAATGATAAATTTGGTTTTACTCGATGTAATTATTCAAATCATTAGTGACAATGACCTCTACTTCGCTTATATCAATAAATCTTGTATGTAGATTCGCTCTATTATTAGTATTATTTGTAGGTTGATGTGAACCAAACTTCTATAAAAAAAATAAAAACTCAGGAAATTTGGAGTATGTTTTTATGTCGGTGAGTATTTTTCTTTTCACTAGCAAACACAATGTGCACTCACACTTAAAAATAATAATTACAGTACAATGAAAGATGGTGTGTGCATTATGTTCGTTTTATTTATATGGTACAGTGATATTTATAATTTTTATTACCTTTTCCTGAATTAACTTTTCACAATTCTCCAAAATCTACACATAATCATTAATCATTAATAAGTGTAAAAATGCAATTGTAGTTTGTTTTCCAGAAATTTGGATATATTTCCCCTTTTCATGAAGTCAATACATCGTCCTAATTGGCTTCAAAACTAAGGGATCGCCATAGTAAGCATTGAATATATAAGAAGAAATATATACAAATAAACTTTATTAGAATATATGCAGTGAATATGATTAGATGTGCCCCCCTCCAGCTAATCATGTTGTAAAAGTATTTTCTTCTCTTTAAAGTATGGGAACCGATTGCATGTTAAATGCATTTCGTTTATAAATTAATGTGAACTACTATATGACTCTCTCTATAATTTTTCCAACACTTTATTCATGATTCTCCAAACCCAAATTGCCCTCATAACACAATAAATAAGGCTCAAGGATTGTATGAAAATTTGAAAATATCGATGTTGCTATAATACTGTATTCTTGTTTCTTAAGAAAAAATAAATACTACAATTGAATTTGAACATATTGAAATCTAAAATAAATTTAACTAGCACTTAAGTCAAAAAAAATATTACTCCGTCTCATTCATTATGACATTTTTTTATTCAAAATGAGTATATTAACAATAAAAAATGTCATTATAAATAGGAACAGAAGAAATAATTCATATTTGGGCGTGACTTTCCACAAGCTCCTAGCCTCTTTTGACCAAGTGTCATGCCACTTTGTCACCACAAATATTCAACTTCTTGAGTGTATGATCATGACACATGAGCTATCTATTTATTTTAGTAGAACACAACACACTATAATCACATTTTTTAAGTGATTTAGATATCCGACTTATTGATTGGAAGGAAAAAGTTTTACCAATTGAGTTGAATTTCATATTTTACCAAATTTGATTCTTATTATTTGTTGGATTAATTATAATTTATGACTCATTTTGACTCTAGTTGCAAGAATGACATTAGAGTCAATTGTTGTAATAAAAGGTCAATAATGACCTTTATTATTGATTTGTATTAGGTGGTACTTAAACTTGAATATTTGATTTCTTTTAGAAAAAAAAAAAGGGCAGCATTTCTTGATGAACAAGACAAATAAAAACTCTCTAGAATTTTAGAAACTTCCAAATTCGCCTGGAATTCTCGAATACAAATATCAAATCTCAAATAAAAAAAAGAAAGAAAAGAAAAGAAAAAAAGGAAAGAATACAAATACAAATATCTATGAATAGCGGTGGGAAATTAAAATCCTACAAAGTATACAGCCCACAGAATTCATTCATTTAAAAGTATTCCTCAATTTTAGCATATATATGTTGACATCTCCTCTCCTTTGTGCTCCACAACTAAGCATCATTAAATACTCCTCTAATTTAATTACCTTCTTTTTCCTCACCTCAATAGTCTTGCATTAATTTCTCAAGAAAAGTGATGTTAGAATTAATTTCTCAACAAAAAAAGATGCTAGAACTAAATTTTCAAAAACAAAAAAAAAAAAAAATTGAAAGTAATTATACAAAATAAATATTACTCCTATTACATAAATCTTTGGCAATCAAAAGGTACAAAAGAATTGGCATTGTAATCTAGAAACTCGGATTGGTATAAATATAATTTTCAGGTAAAGATCAACTCTGCGATCTTTATCATTTATATTTTCACAAAGATTAAACTTTTATAGTCATGAATAATAAAGGGATTTTCCTATTCTTTTCCCCAAGTAGAAAAGAGAGTTTATTGTAGGTTCAATGATCTGAGGTTTGTTTTTCTTTAAAACAAGCCGCCCCCACCTCCAACAAAATCTATCTCAACGGTGCTACTTTTGTACATATATATATATATATATTTTCTTGATTTTCACAAAAAAAACGTCACCTTCCTCAAACAACAAAACCAATTTCTGTTCCTCTGTGCATTCACCATCTCATTTCACATACATCATCCCACAAAAAAGAAAGCAAAACTCAAATTTCAAATCCAATTCTTTTTTAATTATAATTATTAAATGAAATTATTAATTACTATAGCATAGGAAATAGTAGTAAAAAAACATGTATAGGAATGGTGGCGGCCCATTTATTGTTCCAAAGTTACAACCCTTCGAAAAAAAAAAGAAAAAAAAAAGGAAAAAAAAAAAGTTAAAACCCTTCTCCACTCTTCTTCCATTATAAATCCCACACTCTTCCTCCTCCTCCTCTCGCCACCCCAACCATGGTGTACATCACCCTCCAACCCGCGTAAATTAGCAACCCAAAAAAAAAAAAAAGACCCAATTCTCTTAAAAAACACACATTGCAAAATATATTTAAAAAAAAAAAAAAAAAAAAGGAAGGAAGAGTGCGTGAAAATGCTGGTATCGGTATTTCTTGCGCTCTTTCTACCGTGCGCCGGAATGAGCGCAATTTTCCTCGTCTACATCTGCCTCCTCTGCTATTCTGCGCGCTCCACCAATGACGACCGGCAGTTCCCGGTAAAGCCGGCCCAGAACAAGGGCCTCTCCGCCTCCGATCTCCAGAAACTCCCGACGGTGACCGGCAAAGACTTGGTGCTGGGCACCGAGTGCGCCATCTGCTTAGACGAAATCGAGGGAGGGCAACCGGCAAGAATGGTTCCCGGTTGCAACCACGGCTTCCATCTAGAATGCGCCGACGCCTGGCTCTCCAACAACTCCATTTGCCCTTTTTGCAGAGCCAAAATCGACCCTGAGTTGCTCAATCCTCCTCAAATCAGCCCATGCTGAATTAATTCTTTATTTTCTGGTACCAATTTTGTATCAAAAATTAAATCTTTTTTTTTTTTAGTGGAGTAGTACTAGTATTTGATGTTATAGATTTTTGAGAGGACATGATTCAAATTCATCTTATTATTCGATAATTTCTGTAAATTTTTATATTCATCGATTTCTTCGTGTTAGTTATTTGCAACCCACAAATTAATTGCCATAATTAAGTTCTGTATTATTTTAATTTAGTTGATGAGTTCTGTATGTTTGCGTCTTTTTTTCTTTTTTCTTTTTTAATTTTTTTTTTCACGTGAAAATCAAAATCTTGGGGAGCCGATGGAAAATGTGAAAAGAGTGAATGTTTTGAGAAGAATTCGTGAAGTGGGATACAATTAATTTTAATTTTTTTTGTTGCTTTTGTTATAAAACAGCTGTAAGTGGAGTGGCAACTCGGGTTGCGTGCACCATTTGTATTTTGATTGCCACGTAGTAGGGATTTTAATTGGAGTATTTAACCAAAAATTTTCTTTTTAGGAAATATAATCTTGTATGTAATCTAGGTTTACGTATTAACCAAGTATTGTTTGCACTTATTATTTGCTTTATTTTAGGAGAAATGTGTTCCCTTGCGTCTCTAAATTTATTTCACTTTATTGCGGTATTGGCGCGCTAATTAGTGGCAGTGCACAGATGTAAGAAATATTGATTTATATTTATTATTTTTTTCAATCTTGCATCGGTGTACATGTAACTAGCACAAGAACTTAGCAATTTGTCATGTCCAATTTGCACATTTTCGTTTCACTTTAATATTCACTTCATTTTAAATCATGTAAAAATTATTATAATATTTATTTCATTTTAATATTTACTCCCTCTATTTCATTTATCTTGACTCAAAATTTTTTGGCTTTTACTGGCACGTTTTTCCACGCTTCTTGATGATGGGTTTTAAAATAGATTTTTGGAGAATTATTTTTTTACGGGATACTACGACAGTATCCCGTGAAAAAAATAATTCTTCAAAAATCCATTTTAAAACCCATCATCAAGAAGCGTGGAAAAGCATACCAGAAAAGCCACTATTCAAATGAGCCAAGTTAAATGAAATAGAGGGAGTATTATTTTAAATAAGATTTAAAAATTATTTTAATATTCACTTATCATAAAAATTAAAACTCGTGCCGATTTTTTTTTCGTAAATATAGAGGGGGGAATTTGTTCTAGTAAATGACAAGGTATATGCATTTTGACCTCGGGTAGAAATAAGACTACTAAATTCTGATTTTAAGTCATTTGGACTAATATGGAATTTGTTGCATGCATCCTTAGCTTAGTTTAGTGCCAATTTTAGATTATTCTTTTCTTAAAAAAAAAATACTCTAATCAGATTTGAAGTTTTCGTTAGAAATGGAAAATGGACGAGGCTGGTATCAGAATTTATGCACTTATTTATAGCGGGTGTAGTTTCATGTTTAGTGTTCTTAATGTGCAATTAATCAAAATATCTCAAATATATAAGGTCGATGTCACCAAAAATCATAATCTTTACATCATTTAAATCACATCTTTAAATCGTTTCAATTGCATGCACCGAAAAGTAACATTTTTTTGTGATTACTAAAAGGGCAATAATAATAAATAATTAAAGTTAAAGTAATTTGATATGATCGAGGCGTGATCCACTCGTGTGTACTTTAGGTCACGTATATCGTCCGCGTGATCCTCGTGTACTTAGGTCACGTATATCGTCCGTGATCCTCGTGTACTTTAGGTCACATGTATCGTCTGCGTGATCCACTCGTGTGTGCTTTACGGCACATGTATCATTTGTGTGATTTATTCGTGTATACTTTAATGATTAATTGCTGAAAATTTTGCAACGGAAACTCAAAAAACGCTTGATAGATTTTGTATCGAATATACTATTTCAGGTGAATATAGTGCACATGAAACACCGGTTACACCGCCTCCTCAATTCAAATAAGGAGTCGTTTGGTTGAGAGTGCTTAAACCTTGATTTCCTTGATGAACTCTCTATGTCCGTCATCTATGTACTTAGAATCTTTCAACGCTCCGCATTTGGTAGGCATTTTATTTTGTCCTTCTTTTTTCTTCCCCTTGTGTAAATGTGATAAACTAGTGTTCCCCTTTCTATGAATTGCGGAAATTTCTGCACATTTTATTACCATTTTTTTTGGAATTTGTATCAAATTAAAAAAGGCCCATGGACTATATAAATATAGGAAAAAGCCCATAACTACAATCGAATGTCATCTTATATTACAAAAAACAAGGCCCATAACTTAATTTAAAACTCTCATTTGTTTTTTTAAATCTATTTCTCTGCCTCTTATCCTTTAAATTTTTTATAAATATTAAATAAATCTATAATAATAAAAAAGTTAATTTAACATAATTTAAGGGACCGATGCTGGATATCGAGAAGCACACTAAAGGTGAAACATTGCCTTTGTAGGATTGTTATAAAATATATTGAGTAATTTTTATTTTAAAATCGTAAATATCGATGGCATTAGTTACTTGAATAGATTGAACATATAATGATTCTAGTATTTTAATGGATTTTTTCTAGACACGTGACAGGGAATTTGTCAGTATTCAATTTTATCAAAATCGCATCTCTATTTCTAAGAAAATCACATAATACTCTAAATACTTTTTCCGTCTATTATTATAAAAAAAAAATTCAGTTTCCGATTGAAGAAGAAGAGGACAAGTGTCCGATTGAGTCGAAGGCAGCCGCACACACAAAGCATATTTTAAGCTTTTCTTTTTCACATGCATACTCACATACTCATAGGTGGCCTTTTACAAATTTCAGGAACCCTTATGACTTGTTTGGTGCTCGTATAAAAATTGAAATTCAACTTCCAAAGAATTGATTGTGAAACCAAGGCAGGTAACGGTTCACACGTCATATGGTCACCTTTCGAAATAGGGTAGTGAGATTTGGCCTAGAACTAGAGAAAGAGAGAGAGAGAGAGAGAGAGAGATAGAGGAGGATAACCTAAAATAAATTTTGACAAAATTGGTGACTACAATCCAAACAGCTCCTTATTACTATTTGTTTATTAAAATAATAATAAAAGAATGGGAATTAGGTATGATATGAATAGACGATGCCTGCGTGTTGCTTCTCTAACATTCCCGCACTTCTATATTTGCACGACAACGTTAATTAACCAACTCTACCATTACATATACTTGTGCATTTCCTTCATTTCTTGAGAGAGAGGGGCTGAAATGAGTTCTTCTTCGAAGTTGCTGTCACTCTTCGCCTCCAAAGATCGTGACTTTCTGCTTTCACCCACTGCAATTTGTGTAAACTCTCTCTCTCTCTCTCTCTCTCTCTGTGTGTGTCTTTTGATTTCGAATTTGGTGGGGTTTTCTTGTGTTTATTTGGATGATTTAGAGTACATTTCATCAACGTTATCGGGGATTTCAGTTCCTCTATTGCTTAACGTTGTGACATCTATTGCACCGTTAGATGATTGTCACGGTCTTCAATGAGTGATTTTAAAAATATTGAAGACCGTGGTAATCATCTAACGGTGCAATAGTGGATATCTCATAATTAGTCCGTTATGGGATTTTTACTATCTTTTTTTTTTTTTTAATAACTTAATAAGAAGTTAAAATGAGTCCTATTTTGTTGGAGTTTCCATATCTGTAAAAGAACCGCTCTAAATCTTGATAGAAGAACATTCTAATTTGCGTTTACTTTCTTAAACCTGTGGAAACGGAAGTTGGAGTCATAATCTTACTCAAAGGAATTTTGTTTCCAAATAAGATTTCACAACTAAGAAAGAAACAGAGCATTAATCAACTCAAATATAAAGAAAAAGAAAACAGAGTATAGATAATTCCATGTTTGGCGGAAGACAAAGATCTAGGCAACAAAGAAACTCCATAATCTATTACTATTGTATTTCACTTCTCTGTTCTTATTTATCTTCTCAATTTTCTAAGAACGTTATTCATCTCCTCAAAAATCTATTGTTTTTAACATATTTTTCAAAAATAACGTATAATGCACGTAATCTCTGCTAGTTTAAATAAATACAATAAAATAATGACTAGTTTTGGAAATATTGTGAAAACGAAAATACAATAGAGGATTCGGATCGGGCTAGGCCAGATTATCTGAGTAAAGGGGCAATATCATTAGTAATTTAGTATCACTGGAAAAGAACAGAGTATTTGCTTTAAAAAGAAGAAGAAGAGCAGAGTAGCTGTCATGTATTCTATCTTATTTAGGTCTAGAAATCTACATTTTCACAAGCTCAATAATCTTGAAGCAGGTGAAAATCTCTGAACTTGAAGGCAAAACCATTGGCATTTACTTTGCTGCAAATTGGCATCCGCCTTGCCGTAAGTTCACCCCAACACTAGCCAATGCTTACGACCACCTCAAGAATCTCGGCCCCGGCTTCGAGGTAGTTTTCGTGTCGTGTGATGAAGACGCAGGCGCTTTCGATGAGTACCGCGCCCTCATGCCGTGGCTCGCCATCCCGTTCTCCGACTTGGAAACTAAGAGGTCCTTGAACCGGAGGTTCGACATTGAGGACGTACCCTGCCTCGTTATCTTACAACCGGACTTTGACAAACGAGGGTCAACAATTCTCTGAGGGGTCGATCTCATCTACCACCATGGAGTACGAGCTTATCCGTTTACGAAAGAGAGGGTGGATGAGTTGGTAGGGTGGATGAGTTGGTAGGGATGGAGAAGGACAAGCATGTAAACCAGACTCTTGATAGTTTGCTCACTAGTAGTGATACAGATTTTGTGTTGAGCCATACCACTTCAAAGCAGGTGATTACTATGTATGCAATGTTTGGATATAATTATGGAATAAATTATGCACTCATCGAGATTTGAACTTGTGACCTCTTAGTTGATAGACTAATACAATAGCCAGCTAGACTACCTATCTACATACTACTATGTATGCAATGTAAGTGTAGAAATTGTTAGTGTTGTGTTTCCATGTGGTTGATGGTGTGTACACCATGATGATTGTTTGCTAATTGCTATGCTTCTTTAGGCGGCCGTCTCGTCGTTGATCGGGAAGACAGTCGGGCTCTATTTCTCGGCTCAATGGTGCTACCCCGGAGTCAAGTTTACGTCCAAGTTAGCCTCCATCTACGAAAAGATTAACCACGGCCTCACCGTTGACACTAACCACGGCTTTGAGATAGTTTTCTTGTCGAGTGACCGCGATCAAACTTCGTTCGATTCATATTTTGAGACCATGCCATGGATGGCAATACCTTATGGTGATCCAAACATTAGGCATCTCTCTAAGTACTTCGATGTACAAGGGATTCCTTGCCTCGTTATCTTGGGGCCAGACGGGAAGACCCTGACGAAGCAAGGGAGGAGCCTCGTCAACCTCTATGAAGAGAACGCGTATCCGTTTACAGAGGTGAGGATAGAAATGTTGCAGAGGCAAGTGGATGAAGAGTCGAAGGATCTTCCGGAAACTGAGCTCCACTCTGGCCACTATCACGAGCTGTTGTTGGTGTCGGAGGGGAACGGAGGCGGGGCCTTCATATGTTGTGACTGCGAGGAGCAAGGGTTCGGGTGGGCATACCAGTGCATGGAATGCGGCTATGAGGTGCACCCTAAGTATAGACCATGACTCGATCACTCCAGCCTAATCAATTACGGTAAGTGCTAGCTTTTCCGTAGACGTAAGCTAACACGCGAGCAGTACATCAGTACTAGCGAAAAATTATGTGCATTCGCATTGATAGGATATGGCCTAGCCACTAGGCCCAAGCATCGAGCCCAATGTAATTGGGCTCCAACTGTCAAGCTCGGCCTATGCAGCTCGGCCCACCGAAGAGCCTTACTTGGCTCGGCCCAAACAGCCTACCTAGGCCGAATCCACGACGGCCCACCTCAAAGGAATCTCTACACCAAGACAACTCCTACATCGACTACAATTCAAGCTCCACAAGAGATATAGAAGTTCGGTGTTTATCCAGTAAAGGAGGAGATCAAGCCAAAGAGTCCTAATAGGAAAAGACTTATAATCCTAGTCGAATTCCATGTGTAGATACTTATAAATAGGGGTTTAGAATAGATTGGAAGGGAGAACAATCTTGTAATCACTACTCATACAAGCAATAAAGATCTATACTCTTTCTGCCCGTGGACGTAGATCTATTCCAATAGATCGAACCACGTAAACCCCTTTGTGTTCCGTTTACTTTCGTGTTCGTTAAATCCTAGTTCTTGTGCATTAACCGTCTTGCGAAAATAAGATCGATCACTGGCGCCGTCTGTGGGAAAGGAATTTGTGAATCTTGATCAAATTTTTACAAGTTTGCTATAATCACGATGGCCGGGAAATCAACACGATCTACTGCTGCCGCTAATAAGTCCGCCGCTGTCGCCGCCGCCGCTGCTAAGGAGACGGATGCTCAGCAAACTGCTCATGAATCAACCGAAGCCTCTAGCCATCCACCCAGCTCTAATCAAAGACGCCCCGGGAAGGAGCGTGCGCTGACTCCGGAAGGGCATATCGGAAATATTCCGGTGGATCAGTTCGGCAGACCGCTCCACCCTAGCCAAGAAGGTCACAGCAGTGGTCGTGACGGAGAGGAGGCCCCAAAGCTCCAGCCGCATGAACTTGAGGATGCAGTAAAGAGTTTCCTTGCATATAAAGGCACAGAATTCTTGCAATTCGTCAACCAACAAAGAGCTGGACATCATGGAGAACGTGGAGTTACACCCCGTTCCCATCAGCGACACGATTCTCAAAGCATCCAGATTGTGGGCGCACGAGAAGCGGCACCTCGTCAAAGAAGGTTTGATGATAAACGCCGAGGAGACCCCAGACATACACCTCGCCGTACCATCACCCCACCTCGTCGTCATACTGTTTCACCTCGGCTTGACGACGATCACCGAGGAGGGAGATTTACTGTTTACAGTAAGATCTCTACTCCCTTCACCAACTACATACTTTACACTCCTCTCCCAGAGAAGTATCGAGTACCCCCTATCAAGCCTTACAACGGCTTATGCAATCCGAGCAATTTCCTGTCCCAATACCAATATAATATGATGAATCAAGGTCTTAGTGAGGATACCTACATGTGTAAAGTATTTCCTGAACTGCTTGTCGACAACGCTCGTAGTTGGTTCGATAGCCTGTCTCCATGCAGTATCGGATCGTACGCAGACCTGCTCGAAGCTTTCGAACGCAGGTTTTTCCAGAAAGCCGAGGCAAAAACTACCCCGGCCAAGCTTCTTTCCATTAGGCAGAGACGAGGAGAATCAATAAGCGACTTTATGACTAGGTTTAACGAAGAAAGCCTGAAAGTCGATCGCTTGACTGACGAAGTCCTTATCTCAGCCTTCCAGAATGCCATCCAATCTGGTGCTCTCTATAAGGAGATCATAAGGGAAGAGCCACGGACATCGAAGCAGCTGTGGAGCATCGCGGATCGTTTCGCACGAGCAGATGAGGCGGATAGGAAAAAGCGCGAGGCTGATAAGCCCGAACCATCTGATCGGAGGAAAGAGGAGCGCAATGACCGAAGTCAAAGTCGCCGAAGTGCCTTAGATAGACTGCAACGAGGCCCAATTGAATCCCGACTTGGACCTCGGCAAACTCTGGAGAAGACCCAATTTACACCACTGACCAAGCCGAGGACGGAAATTTACGAGCTACATACCAACATGTTCGAAAAGCCTCAGCCAATGTCAAAATCAAAGGCAAACCGCCTATCCAGGGGTAAGTACTGCCGATTCCATGAAGACTATGGCCATGATACAGAAGAGTGCTGGAACTTAGCCGAAGATATTGAGAACTTGGTGCGCGATGGTATGCTTAAAAGGTACCAAAATCGCAACCAGAATGAAGGCCGACCCCAGAACAACAAAAGAACTAGACAAAATAGGGGGGGGGAATAACTGCGGCCCCCAGGCCGACAAAAAGCCGAAGCGAGAGGATGGCGAAGGCGAGGACCAGCCTCAGTATGATGGGGTCGTACAAGCTATTACTGGACTCCCACAGGGAGCTACGAAGTCGTCGTTAAAAGCCGAGGCTCGAAGTCCGCAACAAGGCGAACCTTCCCAAAAAAGGTTCAAGAAGGACGGAGTGGTTACTTTTTCGGACCAAGATCCAGTGCCACCTATCATGCCCCATCAGGATGCGATAGTGATCGAAGCCGGGGTGGCCAATAAGCTCGTACGACGAATTTTCGTCGATACCGGAGCCTCGGTCAACATCCTCTTCAAGAGTTGCTTCGATCAGCTCGGAGTGGAGAGGACGCAGCTCGCACCAGCACCAGTCCCGCTAAAGAGCTTCGTCCAACAGGAGACGCAAACGGAGGGGGTCGTACAGCTACCCATCACAGTGGGGATTCACCCTTTATCAACCACTAAGGTCATCAATTTCTTCGTTGTTAAAGCGGATTCTCCATATAATGTTATACTCGGAAGGGATTGGCTGGTGGGGGTCAAGGCGATCTGTTCGCCATACCACTTAACGATCAAAATCCCGTCAAAAAACGGGGTTATCATAGTTCGAGGTGACCAAAAAAGGGCAAAAGAGTGCATGCAGATTGCACTTCGAGGTGCCGGGGCACCCCAACACCCTCAAGCATAGCAATTACAGTTACCCGAAGAGTTGAGGCAGGAGCAAGAATCCGCATCAGATGAGCCGGTGAAAAGCATAGTACTCTACGAAGGCGACCTATCTAAGGTCGTCAAAGTAGGCTTCGCAGGAGGTGCCGAACTCCACCGGCAGATCGTCCAACTTCTTCGGGAATACAGAGATGTTTTTGCCTGGACTCCCCTCGACATGACCGGAGTAGCGCCCAGCATCATCACTCATCGGTTGAATATCAACTCCGAAGAGAAGCCGGTAAAATAGAAGCAACGAGTCTTCGCGGCAGAACGAAGGCAAGTCATTCATGACAAAGTGCAACAGCTTCAAAAAGCCGACATTTTGTTCGAGGTCAAATATCCGACGTGGATAGCTAACCCGGTCATGGTCAAAAAACAACAAGGAGGTTGGCGGATGTGCATTGACTATACCGACCTCAACAAATATTGTCCAAAGGACTGCTATCCCTTGCCCAACATAGACAAAAAAGTAGAAGCCCTAGTCGGTCACAAGGTCTTCAGTTTTCTAGATCTATATAAGGGGTATCACCAAGTACTAATGAGTAAAGAGGATGCACCGAAGACAGCGTTCATCACGGACTTCGGCGTGTTTGCTATAAGAAGATGTCATTCGGGCTAAAAATGCGGGAGCAACCTATCAAATGATGGTCGACAAGATATTCGAACAACATATTGGAAAGAGTGTTGAAGTCTATGTCAATGACATCGTCGTCAAAAGCAGAGAACCAGCGACCTGTGTTAACGACCTGAAGGTTGTCTTTGATCTACTTCGGAAAGTGAATCTGAAGCTAAACCCTGCGAAATGTACTTTTATGGTACGATCAGGGAAATTCCTGGGGTGCTGGATTTCGCAAGAAGGTTTAAAGGCAGACCCCTCTAAAGTTCGAGCCGTCCAAGAGATGAAGGTCCCGAAAACCATTCATGATGTGCATCAACTGACTGGCTGTTTGGCAGTGTTAAGTCGTTTTTTATCTAAGGCCGCCGAAAAGCAGCTCCCTTTCTTCAAAATTCTCAAGAAGGCACCCGACTTCGAATGGAAGGACGAGCACAAAGCGGCGTTTGAAGAGCTGAAGAAATACCTGGCCAGACTCCCAACTTTGTCTGTTCCGAAATATGGAGAGGTCCTCTCCCTATACCTCGCAGCCTCGGATGAAGCTATAAGTACTGTACTAGTTCGGGAGGAAGGACGACGGCAGCTTCCTGTTTATTTCATTAGCCGAGCCTTGAAAGGACCGGAGACGAGGTACCAACCATTGGAAAAAGTCGCCCTTGCACTAGTAAATGCCGCTAGAAGGTTGAGACCGTATTTCCACGCACACACCATACGAGTTCTAACCGACCTGCCACTTCGCCAAGTCCTGACAAAACCTGAAGCATCGGGTAGAATTGCAAAGTGGGTTGTCGAACTCGGCGAGCACGACATAAATTTCTGTCCTCGGCAGGCGATAAAGGGACAAGCCCTAGCGGATTTCCTGGTAGAGGCTAAGTTCTCCGAAGCACCAAAGCAGGACGAACTCCCGCGAAACAAAGTCGAAGCCGAGCATCCTAAGGAGCCCCCACATGACTGCTGGAAAGTTTACGTAGATGGCGCTTCAGGTCGTACATGCAGTGGAGCAGGAGTCATGCTAATTAGCCCGGATGGAAATGAGATAACATATGCACTTCGGTTCGACTTCCCTACCACAAATAATGAGGTGGAGTACGAAGCCCTAATTGCAGGACTTCGCCTCGCTCAAAGTCTTCAAGTACGAGTTGTACAAGTCTACTGTGACTCCCAAGTCATAGTTAGCCATATGCTCGGCACATACGAGGCAAAGGGCGACAGAATGAGGAAGTATCTCCAAAAAGCTAGGAGTCTACAAGAAAGCTTCACCTACTTCGAGTTGGTACGAATCCCAAGAGGAGCAAATACCCGAGCTGATGCTTTGAGCAAGTTGGCGTCCTCGTCAACAAGCTCTCCAGTGGAAGAAGTCAAACACCAAAGTATAGAAGAAGCCGAGGTCGGCCTCGTAATTGATGACGAAGCCCCAAATTGGATGACTCCTCTTCGGAATTATTTGGAGAAGGGCGAACTGCCCAGTGACAAGCTTGAGGCAAGAAAGATCTTAAGCAAGTCACCAAAGTACGTTCTAGAAGAAGGAGTTCTGTACAGAAAGTCATACATTCAACCTCTCCTAAGATGTGTCGGGCCGAACCAAGCAAACTATGCGTTAAGCGAAGTTCACGAAGGTCATGTGGAAGCCATATTGGAGCTCGAGCACTGTCAAAGAAGGTCATGCGCTGGGGCTATTACTGGCCTACAATGTTTCAAGACGCAGTCGAACTAGTTAAAAAATGCCCAAAATGTCAAATCCATGGGACGGTACCGAGACTACCTCAGACCGACCTAATAAGCATGCAAAGCCCGTGGCCGTTTGTGCAGTGGGGAATTGACATCGTCGGACCATTCGATAAAGCTCCCGGACAACTCCAGTTCATCATCGTAGCCATCGACTACTTCACTAAGTGGGTCGAAGCTGAGCCCTTGGCAAAGATCACAAGCAAGAACGCCCTCAACTTCGTATGGAAGAATGTGGTTTGCCGCTTCGGTGTACCTCGCATCCTGGTTTCGGATAATGGAACACAATTCACCGATCGGACATTCAGAGAATGGTGTGAAGGGCTTCACATTCGCCAAAAGTTCACTTCGGTAGCTCATCCTCAAGCGAACGGCCAAACCGAAGTGACGAACATAACGATTGTCAAGGGACTCAAAACCCGCCTCGACAAAGCCAAAGGAGATTGGGCCGCAAATTTACCCCAAGTCCTATGGTCGTACCGAACAACTCCCCGGACCTCAAACGGTGAAACACCTTATAGTTTGGTGTACGGAACCGAAGCAGTGATCCCGGTAGAGATAGGCCTGCCGAGCCCACGCACTATCAACTTCACAGCCGAAGCCAACGAGGAAGACCTCCGAACCGAACTGGATCTGTTGGAAGAAAAATGAGAGCTCGCCTACATAAGAGAAGCTAAGTACAAGCAACAAGTAGCTCGGTACTACAACCAAAGGGTGAAGTACCAACAGTTCCAAGTAGGCGACCTCGTACTTCGGAATAACGAGGTCAGTAAAGCGGAAAGGCTCGGCAAGCTTGAAGCCACATGGGAAGGACCATACCGAGTCGAAGAAGTCCTCGGCAAAGGGTCGTACAAGCTTGCCCATCTATCCGGTGAGCCCTTACCCCGTACATGGCACATCAATCATTTAAAAAAATACTTTGTATAAGTGGAGGAGAATAATGTCTAGGATCAGTTCATTTAAAGTCGTAGGTGTCAAGAGTCAGTTCGTCTTGTCAGCTGTTTTTCTTTTTTAGGTTTTTTCTTCAATAAAGTTTTATTTTTCCTTCATTATGCGTTTAAATACTTGCATATCATATTTTGCATCTCTCTATTCCACTTATGCTTAGTATTTTGAAACCCTGACGAGGGTAATTTAATAAACTCCACATTGGGAGTAAATGCTAAACGCGCGCGTAACGACCTAACCTTGTTAAAAATAGAAGTTCAAACTGCCTGGGCTTAAAACGAAGGAATCACCTTTGTCAAAAGCTAGGAAGAAGTACTTTTGTTTAAAACAAGGAGGCGCCACCTCGGTTAAAAACAAAGATACGGCCTTTGTTTAAAACAGAGAAGAGCCTAAACCTCGTCGGACGACGAGGTCGTGCTAAACAAAGCCTAGACCTCGTCGAATGATGAGGTCGTGCTAAACAAAGCCTAAACCTCGTCGGACGACGAGGTCATGCTATTCAAAGCCTAAACCTCATCGGACGACGAGGTCGTGCTGAACAAAGCCTAAACCTCATCGAATGACGAGGTCGTGCTAATTCAAGCCTAATAAACCTCGTCTTTTGACGAGGTAATGCTCATCATGGCCTACCTTTGTATAATACAAGGAAATACATCTATGTTAAAACAAGGTAAAAGGCTAATATGAGTGCATTCCGTTTTTATTTAAAAAATAGAAGAGTACAATACATGGTGATTAAGACGAGCTAGAAGGCTTGGGTTTGCTAAAACTAAGCCATCTTGTAGGAAAATCACCGTCGGAATTGAAATTTAAAACATCATCTATATTAAAGCGGCCTCGACCACGTTCACCACTACCTCATCCTCGACTCCGACCAGTACTCGGTTGAAGGCCCCGACCTCGACCTCGTCGAGCCAATCTTTGCCGTTCCTGTTCATATATCTCTTTAGAATGCCGCGCATATCTCATGTCTGATCGATCCGCGGAAGTCGACGATCTCGAAGGATCAGTGGTAGTGGATGAACTCGATGGATGAGAGTCATTTCCCAGTCGAGCAGCAAACCTCGGACGCCGAGCTAGGATCACATCATACATACTAGCTATTCGCTTCAGCTCAACCATCTGATCTTTGAGTTGCCAGGAGTCCGACCCGTATCTTTCATGGCAATCCTTACACCGGGCTGCGATTTCTGTTACCTTTGCATCAACTTCAGCAATGGTTTTCCCGCCGTTTCGGCGGACAATGGCCTTGTATTCGGCATGCTCCTCGGCGATCCTTATAGATTTGTCCTTCATGGCATCATACTTATCTCCAAGCTCTAAGAGCCGAGCTTGAAGCTCGTCATTTTTGATTTGAGCGGCTCTAAGTCTCACGTCGGCCTCATCCTGGATATACTTAGCTTGGTCTCTCAAACGAAGGGCTTCGACATCCTTAGCTTCAAGAGCCCGTAATAAGTTGTTGATTTGAGCTATGTACGGGGATGCATCAAAAATAGTGGGGGAAGACTACAACGCAAAGAATAAAAGTTTCAATTAAATGTTGAAATTTTATTAAGCCACAAAGGCGAAAGTCAAGCGACATATTACCGATGCCGCAGTACAAAAGCCTTACAAAAAAAAAAAAAAAAAAAAAAAAAAAAAAAAGAGAATGTACAGAGGTGATCAACTGACCACTTCGGCATTCTCCTCATTCTGACTAGGGGATTTGCCGCCGTCAGCATCGCCTTCCTCCTCGGCCTCCTCTCTGCCTCGGCCAGCAGCCTCAACTCCGGGCTCGGCAGTACGGTTGAGGTCGGCAATCAGCCCTTCTAACTCCTCATCCCTATCAACTGGCCATCCCGCCACCACCTCGGCAGTCAACACAGTAGACGACGAGGCTAAGCTGTCCAGCACGGGAATGCTTTTGAGGCCTTCCAACAGCGCCTCAGCATACGCACGGTTGACAGCCGCATCTGACATCTCCTGATATCCGTACTTGGCTTTGTCCAAGTTCGGAATATCAGAAGCGATGTTGTCGATCACGTCGCTAACTGCACGAATGTTTAAGATGGTGGCGACCTGCCCGGCCAGCTCCGAGAATCTTTCAGAGCGGAAGAGCCTCTCCGTATAAGACCGAAGCAGTGACCCCTGCATGGCTACCGCCTCGGCCTCCTGTCGCCTTGCCGCCTCTGCCTCAGCCTTCCACATGGCCGCCTCTCTCTTCACGGACTCAGCAGCGTCCTTTGCCGATTCCACTGCAGCCCGTTCTGCCGACACCCTCGCTTCGGCCAATGCCAGTCGGTTGACGAGGCTGCCCTTCTCATTCTCTAGATCCCGCTGAGCTCGGACCACTTTGTTGAAGCGGTCGACCCCAGCGGTCAGGAAATTGCTCAACTCCGAGGTAAGGTCGCTCAGCCTCGCCACCATGTCCTCGGCACCCTATATAAACATACATTAGCGTTGAAAAATATATAATAATGAAATGCCGAAGTACATCTGTAAGTGTGATACTACCTCGGGAAATGGCTGAGGCTGATTCACCAGTTCTCCAAAACCCTGGCGTCCAACACCGCCAGATAACCGGACTGCAGTAACTGTACAATCCTCCTCCCCAGCAGGAACAGCAACAACCGACTTCTGCTGTTTTGTTTTTCGAACGAGAGGTCGCTCCGGAGGGGACCCCATTGGTGAGGCACCTAGTCCGCTCTCTGTTCGTTCTGAAGAAACCTCGGATGTTGACTTTTCAGTAGCGGTCGGCCTTGCCCTCTTCTTACCAAGAAGTTTCACTGTAGAAAAACAGTTAGAGCTTCAGCACAATGAAAAAGAACATATACAAAACAAAGAAACGGACCAAGTGGAGCCTCACCCTTCACCGGCTCAACCATGGAGTCTGGATCATAAGGGCTCAGCCCCGCCATAGCAAGATCGGCCTCAGTGAATTCTTCATCAACTAGGCTAGTCAACACTTCATCAAGCACACCGAACTTTTCTTCGGTGCCTTGGTTCCTCAATTTACCCACATTCCAGATGAAATGTGGGACCTCACCGAACCGACAGAAGAAGAACTTCGACTGCCAGTTCGGGATTTTTGACTTCGTCTTCACTCGAAAGCCAAGACGGGGTGACAGATAATACCACCCATTGTAGGAATTAAATTGGAAATATTTCAGGATCAGCTCTACTGACAGGCTGACCCCGTGACGACTACTAAGTACGCCTAAAGTAGTAAGCTGCCTAAACGAGTTCGGCGCTATTTGCGCTAGAGGAATGCCGAACTTCCGAAGAAGATCGGCAAAAACAGCGGGGAGGGGGAGACGAAGACCATGGCATAAGCAATCTTCGTAGATAGTTACGAAGCCAACCGGAGGGTTGGACGCCCTATCCTCCGGCCGAGGTGCTAACATCTCTATCCAATCAGGAAATAAATAATTTTTTGCAATTTTCAAAATTACAGAGGAATCTAGGGTTGAAGAAAATTTTGACACTGTTCCGACCGAATCACGGGGAGGAGCAAAAACTACCCTACAATTCGACGGAATGTCCGACTCTACAGTATATACATCTACCTCTATATTTTCCGGCGAATGAGATACCGGCGGCGACATAGACCTGTCGCCCGAATTCTGACTACCACTACCGCTAGACTCGCGTATAATAGAAGAGGAAGCCATGGACTTACTTTTTCAGCAATGAAACACTATGATGACAACGAATGGGTCACTGGATTCTGGTGTAACACTGACGGCAGCACTGCGAGCGTGAAGGAAGAAGATGAATTGCCGAAAATTTTAGGGTTCCAAATTTCAAAAATGTTGATTGTGGCGTCTGAAAGAAGTTTTAGTAACTTTCCGCCTACTTTATCGGAACCCCAAACGGTGCATTAAATGTAACTGACACATCACGTGTTCGACCTCATCCCAATGAGACGGTTCACATTCCGACTTCGTCGAAATCCAATTTCCGAAGGGGCAATGTGAAGTCCAACTCCACCTCGTCTTAACGAGGTGGCAGCATCCCGATTTTGTCAAAACCTAATTTCCGAAGGGGCCATGTGAATTCCAACACCACCTCGTCTTAACGAGGTGGGCAGCATTCTGACTTCGTCGATGTAACTTCTATATCTTTCTACCCCAGCTCACACCCTCACTTCCATATCTTTTTGGGGGGGGATGTGATAGGATATGGCCTAGCCACTAGGCCCAAGCATCGAGCCCAATGTAATTGGGCTCCGACTGTCAAGCTCGGCCTATGCAGCTCGGCCCACCGAAGAGCCTTACTTGGCTCGGCCCAAACAGCCTACCTAGGCCGAATCCACGACGACCCACCTCAAAGGAATCTCTACACCAAGGCAACTCCTACATCGACTACAATTCAAGCTCCACAAGAGATATAGAAGTTCGGTGTTTATCCAGTAAAGGAGGAGATCAAGCCAAAGAGTCCTAATAGGAAAAGACTTATAATCCTAGTCGAATTCCATGTGTAGATACTTATAAATAGGGGTTTAGAATAGATTGGAAGGGAGAACAATCTTGTAATCACTACTCATACAAGCAATAAAGATCTATACTCTTTCTGCCCGTGGACGTAGATCTATTCCAATAGATCGAACCACGTAAACCCCTTTGTGTTCCGTTTACTTTCGTGTTCGTTAAATCTCAGTTCTTGTGCATTAACCTGTCTTGCGAAAATAAGATCGATCACGCATGTAAAAGGAACTGACTCGTTGAGATAACTTTTGATACTAACTTTTATATCATCCTATTTTATGGAGGTGGTTAAAATATTTGTGGATGTTTATTGCGTTAGTAATTTCTATACCATAAATATAATAACTGTGTGAATTTCGAAACAAAAGAGGTATTCCAACAACAATGAGAACAAACAATAACTAGTTCCACATCTTCTTTTAATATATTTTTCAACTTATAAAAATAAAAAGAATCAATTCGAAATTGATTGTGCTTGGGTAAAAGCGTTAAAGAAGAGGCAAAGAGTAGCTAGCTGAAGCAAACAATCACACCACAAAGCAAAGCACCTCATAAAGCATAACCCCCCCACGGCCCCACCCCAACCCCACCCCCACACCCCCTCCTCTGTATTCCTTAACGACTGCAACCGCCACATCCAACATCATATTCATATTCATATCCTCTCTCTCTCTCTCTCTTTCACACACACACACACACACACACAAACATCTCCTTTTCCAAATGGGAATCTGTTTCTCAAAGCTATGCAGAAAATCAAGAGACATTCCAATAACATCCTCAGATGCAGATGCAGAGTCACCCCCTCGCCCACACTACAACCCCTACCCCTTCCACGACGCAACACCGCCGCCGCCGCCGCCTCCGCCACCTCCCTCCGAGGGCCGCATTCTCGGCAATCCTCTGGTCGACATAAAAACGCTCTACGACCTCGACAAAGAGCTCGGGCGAGGCCAGTTCGGCATCACGTACCTCTGCACGGAGAAATCCACCGGCCTAAAGTTCGCCTGCAAGTCCATTGCCACCACCAAGCTCGCGACGAAGAAGGACGTCGACGACGTGAGGAGGGAGATCATGATCCTCCAGCACCTCACCGGGCAGCCCAACATCGTGGAGTTCAAGGGCGCCTACGAAGACCGGAACAATCTGCATCTGGTGATGGAGCTCTGCACCGGCGGCGAGCTCTTCGACAGGATCACGGCGAAGGGGAGCTACTCGGAGAAGGAAGCGGCGAGGATCGGGCGGCAGATCGTAAACGTGGTCCACGTCTGCCATTTCATGGGGGTGATGCACCGGGATTTGAAGCCGGAGAATTTCTTGATGGTTAGCCGCGGCGACGACTCGCCGTTGAAGGCCACCGACTTCGGCCTCTCCGTCTTCATCGAGACAGGTGCGGTTGCTTCGTTCTTTGATTTTTTTTTTAATTTTTTTATTTAACGTAGTAATTATTAATTAATTTGTTGTTCGATTAATGATTGTTTTGCTTTAATGTAAAGTTTTGGTTTTCGTAGCCGCGCTTTTGTGTGGTACAAGATTAGAAGCTGTAGGTACTAGATATTAATTGCGTCCTCTTTCTTTAATTTCTCATATCATATGTTTAATACTCGATCTATGTTCATAATCTTTAGACGACAGTTGAATTTCTAGCTGGTTTTGGGGTTTTGTAACAAATGGTTTAAAAATAGGTTTTCGGAATTTAGTTTCTTATATACGATACTACGACACTTCAAGTACCTTATGAAAGAAACTAAACTCTGAAAATTAATTTTAAAATCCATCGTTATAAAGCCTTAAAACTAACTTGAAAATCAACTGTGTCTAAAGATCATGGACCACGTTGGTAGTAATTGAAACGATATAAGTGTGGAAAGAAAAATGGGACAAGAAAAAGAGGAGTGTTTTGCAATTTGCATGGAGATGGAAAGAAAAATTGGGACATGCATAATAGAGACTTGCAATTTGGATTTGATGGGACGTGGGTTTATATGTGGATTCCACTTGAGGTCAACACGACTTGGTCAACTTGACTATGACAGGTCAACCAGGTCAATTTTGTTTTCTCTTTTTCACTCTTTTCTGGGCCCACAGGGACCTTCCTTCTTTTTTTTTTTTTTTTTTTTTTTGAAAGGGGACCTTCCTATGTTTTACACATACACTACGTTCATAAATATTGAGGCATATAGCTTCGATTTGGGTGAATATTGTTTGAGTGAAGAAATGGATTTACATGTGTAGTTTCTTTCTATAAATAAAGGAGATATGATGTTGTTCAAAATAAAAAATACTCCGTAGTTGGTAAAATTTGTGAGTCACGTGTAATTTTATGATAGGATTTAAGAGTAATGAGTGGGTAATAATTTTTGTGAACGGACTAGATAAAAAATGTGTTTGTATAAGGATGGAGAGAGTACTAGTAAAGTAATATACTGACAAAGAAGAGCCAATTTTAATCCATGACTTGATGCAGTCATAATTTATTATATCAATCGAAATCATGCTGTAATTGATGTACAATCAATATTATAGATTATAGATCAATCATCTAAGCTAAATCAATTATTTTGAATTATAAATGATCCGCTAAACTCAACGCCCACCATCCTAAAATTAAGGGCCTAAAAAATTACACTCTATTCCACTTTTTGGTGTCACGCTCGAGTCGCTTGACGCTTGTGTATCGCTCTTTTAAATCTTTTGATACTAATTAGTTTTTCTTCTTCATTTGATTTTACATTTATTAATTAGAATCATATAAAATAGAGTAGTTAATATGTATTAGAAATTAATTATATTAATTGGTGGTTGAAATAAAAAATTCAGGAAAAGTATACAGAGATGTGGTGGGCAGTGCCTACTATGTGGCCCCAGAGGTATTGCGAAGAAAATATGGAAAGGAAATCGACGTGTGGAGTGCTGGAGTCATCCTTTATATTCTTCTTTCTGGCTTTCCTCCATTCTGGGCTGGTAGTACTCTTTTATACTTTTTTCGTTCCGTTTATAACGAGTCTTTTTTTTTTTTTTTACAGATTTTTAGTGTAATATTGATTAAAGATAAAGTGTATTCCGTATTCAATATTTTAATGTAAATTTTATTTTTTAAAACTAGAACATTATATATTTATAAAAAAAAATATTGATGACCGATATTAAAAAAATTCTTTATACTTTCTGGGCTGGTACTCTAATATATTCTGATACTTCTACCATTTTTTTTTTCTTTTCAATATAATAAATGTTTTGATTTGTTGCATGCATGTATGTATGAATATCAGAGACAGAGAAAGGCATATTTGAAGAAATATTGAAGGGGAATTTGGATCTGGAAATGCCACCATGGCCTTCCATATCAAATGGCGCCAAGGATCTTATCAAGAAAATGCTTACCATTAACCCCAACACCAGAATTTCTGCTGCCGAAGCACTTGGTAAAATTCAATTCAATTAAATAAATGAAATTTTAATCAACATGCATGCAGGCATTCTTAACCAACTCTCAGTGACCTACTGAGCAGAGCATCCATGGATGAAGGAAGACGGCGAAGCTTCCGACACACCCATGGATAGCGCTGTACTCATCAGGATGAAGCAATTTAGGGCTATGAACAAGCTCAAGAAGGTCGCTCTCAAGGTATATACATATATATATCTTTCTTTCTTTTTTTTCAATTAATATACATAATGTATTTGACCAAGTCATGCATGAACATGCAGTTTAATTAATTCTTAATTATTACTCCCTCCGTCCGCTTTATAATGACACACTTTTATTCAAAATGAGTCTGTCTATTACTTTAATAAAAAAGTGTCATTATGGAATGGACAGAGGGAGTAATGTTTTAATATATATGAATTTCGATTTGTTTGAAGGTTATTGCAGAGAACCTGCAGTCGGAAGAAGAAATGAAGGGATTGAAACAAATGTTTAACAACATGGATACCGACGGAAGTGGCACCATCACTTACGATGAACTCAGAACCGGCTTGACCAAGCTCGGATCCAAGCTTAGTGAAACTGAAATCCAACAGCTAATGGAAGCCGTAAGAGAATTTAATAATTGTCGAAGCATCGTACATCATAATGCATTTTCACTATAATTATAATGCATCGGTTAATTTTGATCATATATCACACACGATCAATATATACAGTCATTAAATCATTTGTCATTTCTAACTAGAAATTCATTTTTTATTTGATATCTCATATATATATATATATATATATTTGTCTGATATATGTTTAATTATTTTAGGCTGATGTTGATAAGAATGGGACAATAGACTATATTGAGTTCACTACTGCAACCATGCATCGCCATAGACTGGAGAAAGAAGAGAATTTGTACAAGGCTTTTCAGTATTTCGACACGGATAATAGCGGGTGCGCATATTTTAATTAATTTATATTCAAAATTAAGCCTCTTATTATTAAGAAAAAAAAAAGTTATAAAAAAATGATATTTTTCATATTTATCAGATTTATTACTAGAGATGAGTTGAGACAAGCGATGACGGCGTACGGAATGGGGGATGAAGCTACGATCGAAGAAGTTCTTGACGATGTCGATACCGACAAGGTCGTCGATCGCTATTTAATTTTCTGTGCATATATATATCTTTTTGGTTGTCGAATTTTATTATTTGGATTATATTTTTGTTCTTGATTTTCCATGCAGGATGGGAAGATTAATTACGACGAATTTGTGGCGATGATGAAAAAAGGAAGCGTCGAATCTCCTCAACAACTAAGGAAAGAATAATTGACGAACCGATTTGTAATAAGGGAAGACTTACTGCATAGTGTGTGGTTTAATTTCATTATTACGAATATTCGCTCTTGAATATTTGTTTATTTGTGTATTCCAGCCTTTTTTTCTTCTTATATTTGGATTTTCTTAATGTTGTTCCTTCTCAAGCAAAAGCTGTTATGGCTATTTAAAAATAGTGAAATAAATCGAACTCAAATTATAATGGCATTTTAAAATAGTGCAAGATAATTATACTCATAGAAATCTCTCTTCAAAAAAGATGTTGCTTATATAAACAGGTACACGGATTGAAAATTTTGAATTGCCAAAAGTATAAATCACAGATTCATAAATTTGTATCGCTTCATATAAAAGAAAAAAATATTGTTTAATACCCAATTTTAACTCGAAATTAAAAAAAAAAAAAAAAAAAAAAAAAAAAAAAACTGAATAATCAGCTCTACGAATTTCAGAAATTATTATTTTAAGATAACTTTTTTTTTCCCCCTCTTTAAGGTGGTGTTCTCTTTGAGTGAAAAGGGGGAAAAGATTTTTTTTCTTTTCATTTTTCCATCTTTTTTCCATGTTCTCTTTGATTAATAATTTTCCTCGATGTGTTCTCTTTGATATACGTATCAAAGAGAACACATCGAGGAAAATTATTAATGATGGAAAATATTAAGGTGTTTTCTCATCCGATAAAATTGGAGGTTAAGAAGTATACATAATCTAAAATTTGGGGGTTAAGTTGAATGGGAATATTTTAAGATTTCGATTCATCAGCCACACGTCAGAATATGAATTCATCATCAAGAATTCAAGGAAAAATTAATTTAATGGGTATAAATTGCCAATTAGCTATTTCATGTAGTAGTATATGATATATTGACAAGCCAATTAATTTATTGAAAATAAAAAGAAAAATTATATTAAATTAAATTAAAAGAAAAGAAAAAAAAAATGTTCGTATGATTAGCTATAAAGTGGCCGGCAACTAGTTTCAAAATTTGGATATTTCCATGCATAACACTTAATGAAGTACTCTATGAAAACCTAAATGAAATAGGATTGAATATAATTAGGACGTAATCAATTCAGAGTGGGATTAGAAGACCTACTATTTTAGCCCTTTATATACTTGAGAATGGCTAGCTCCTTCATACTCTCTACTCTACTCATCTTCATCTGCAGCCCTAAGTTTCTGTCTAAGAAATTCTTTCTCTCAGTTAAAATAATACTATTTCCTAAAAAAAAGTAGTATTAATTGATACGTACGTACGTAGCATGGAAGCTTTTACGTCTTCGTTCGCCAAGGATTCGGTGAGAGACGACGCACTAAACGGCGTCGTAGAGTCAACTAACACTTGTACCCAATCATCATCTTCTTCATCGCAGGTATCTAATTCATTAATCTTTTTAATTCCATCCCTTTTGATTACATATGCATGCGGTATTCAAAATTAATAATTATTTTATGTTTATGCACTGGTAATTAATCGGTAATAATTAAATTAATTAGGGCGTGGAAATTGTACTTAATGTGTCAACATAGTTAATTTAATTTCTTGATGTGTTTTGCTTAATTCATGAGTTGATTAAATTTTAATTAATTGCAAGCGTTTATATAATTTTAATTTGTTGGATGATAGGTTCCTCCTATGAAGAAAATAGTAGGTGCAATTGAAAAGAAAGAAAAGAAAGGAAGCGCAGAGGGTTTTCCTCCATTATCAACTCCATCATGGCCGTCGCCTCTTCCATCTTATAATAACTATAATATTAATTACAATTATAATAATTATTACAACTATAATAATAATTATAATTATATTCCAACACTCCCTCCTGTTCCTGCATCACATTTTCCTCCATCTCCATATATAATTGGGGACAATTCATATTACACTTATAATACTCCGTATTTTGCTCTGCCCCGCCTCCGCCTCCACCGCCGCCGCCGCAGCTGCAGCGTCGGACCGCTTTGAGGCACAAGATTGCTAAGCAAATTGATTACTACTTCAGGTACATATACATACGTAATTTCTTAATTTCTTTCTTATTATTCATGCATATATCATTTATGTTTATATATTTCTTTCCTGCTTAATTAATTCTTTTTAAGAGATCGATTATAATTAATTAATTAATGTACGTTTGATTTGATGTGGCAGTGATGATAATCTAGCGAAAGATCTATATCTGAGGAAGAGAATGGACGAAGAGGGATGGGTTCCAATCACATTGATTGCCGGTTTCAAACAGTAAGTTATGATAATTAATACTATAATAGGTTTTGTTTCTTACCATATATTATATTGAATTAAATTATTAACACGCATATTTAATTAATTTGTGCATGCTGTTACTAATTATACGTTCATTAATTGATTAACTAATTACCAAATTAATTAATCAAACAATTTGATGTGATGTACAGGTTTATGAGCTCTCAAAGGATACTAAATTTGTTTTCGAAAGTTTGATATATTCAGAAATTGTGGAAGTGCAGGTACTGTATATATCTTTCTTAAATTATAATACTTGCTCTTCAATTCAATAAACCGTCTGTTATCAATTAATTAATATAATAGGTTTTGTTTCGTACCATATATGCCTATTGAATTCAATTTTAAACACGCATATTTAATTTGTGGTGTTAATTACTAATTACACGTCCATTCATTTATTATCTATACCAAATTAATTAAACTTTGATGTCATGTACAGGAGCGTGAGTTCTCAAAGGATACTAAACTTGTTTTGGACAGAGACAATGCGGAAGTGCAGGTATATTATATATATGTTCTCTTTTTTTTGTAATTTAATTATTACTCAATAAACAGTTTGAATTGTTGGTCATAAATCTACTACAGTATAATTACATATAGTTGCATTTGCATGTGTTTATTTTAATTTGAATTATGTGTTTATTTAATTTGCAGAGACAAAAAGTAAGGCGACGTGGCACTTGGAAGAAATGGTTGCCTAAATCTGAGTGGCTGATTTGAGATTTGAATTAATACACTTCTTATTAAATCCACTTATGGATGACTACATATATTATTATGTTAATTATTTGACTTACCTTAGGCTTAGGGTTTATAGTTATACTATCAAAATTCTAATAGAATATGATATTTTAAGTTTAAACTAGTGTCTTCATAGTCAAACTGTACGTCCAGTTACTTTGATGATATACTAAATGTACCAAGTGTACATATTCCAAATGAATTATTTCACTATATATATATATATTTTAATGATATTTATTGTTTCTCCCATCTCGTTTATCTTTACACAGTTTTCTTGAGCACGTAGTTTAAGAAGAAAATGATTAGTGATGTAGATTAGTAATTAAAGAATTAATTAATGACTTTTAATTAAAATAATTTTTACAATTATGATTGGTGGGTGTCATGGGCTTTTTAATCAGGGTCTGATTATACCTAATTATTGAGCTAATATTTTGTTAAAAATGAAAATGTGCCGAGATGAGTGAAACAAACTAAAAAGGAGGGAGTCTAAAAATATATTTTTTTTATTACGAATACATAAAATTATAATTAACAATCATAATAAAAATTGAAATATTTAAAAAATTACATATATATATCCTGATTTTGAATTTATCAACCTTATTTTGACTAATAAACTGATTGGATTATAGTAAATATATATACAATTACCACACATGCATAGCCTTACCTTCACAGCCTGGGCTTTATCTTTGATGATGGTGGCATCGTGTTCTACCATTTGTACAACTTTATCTTTGGCTTCCCCCAATTTGTGAGCTCCCTCTTTTATCTCTTTTAGAATCTCTTCTTTTGCAGCTTCTAGAATCTTCAGTTGATCGTCTATCTTCTTCACCATCTCTTCCTTCAACCTCTGCAATTTTTCCATCTCCATGCTTACCTTCTCCAGAATGACTTCTTTCTCCTTTTCGATTTTCAACGACACCGATGAAACTATAGGCTCTGTGATGCAGCAGCAGAGTTTGCCCATACATTTTCCTATCAATTTACTGCAAGATGGCGGCATTATGTATATTATTTAATTTGCAGTAGATTTTCTTGTAATGTATATTGATAGTATGGCTTATTAATTAGCATATTTAAATATATATTGATGGTGGATTCTTGCTTGTTTGCACCTAGGTTCTTGGCTTGTTCTTGTGTACGATTCCTCGCGTTTCTTGTGATCTTTCCCATGCATGTGTTGCACATGTTGATTTGAAATAATAATGTCTACTGAAGGAAATTAGTTAGTTATTTAATTATTTGCTTTAGCTATTTAATTGAGTCTTTTATTAATTGAGGGAGTTAGTTAGATGGTATCCTCTGTCCCAAACTCAGCGTTCCAAACGTGTCCCAAATTTAATTCTATTAGTTTTATATTGTATTTTAATTTATAAAAATAAAAAAACTATAACATGCTAAATCATAATAGACATTTATAAGTAAAAAATTGAAATTTTTAAAAATTATATACCCTAGTTTTGAATTTTTCAACCCCAATATATCTAATAAAATTGAAATTAAATGCTGAAAAAATAATTATAAACCCTAACTGGATGGGTGAGCCCTTGAAAATAATCATAAAATTAAAATAAATCATTATAAAATAAATTTATTGAAAAAATATGTATAAAACTAATAAAAATTACGATTTGGGACACGATTGTGACACATAATTGGGGACCGAGGATCCCAAGTCAGTTTCTAATTAAGATATTAATTTGTTTCTTGGGTTAAAATAAGCGAGAATATCGGATTGATTCCATAGATGGAAATTAATTATAATTAAGTATATGCAAACCTAAAGCAAATAGGTTTCGAAATGAGAGTCGGATTAGGACACGCGCCTATTGAAATCCTACAAATGCACCCTCATTATCACATAATTAATTCGCATTTAGTTTAATTTCCTCTCAATTATATAGGAGTACTTAATTAATCACTTGGAGAGAATAATTAATTGGTGGCATGGATGCAGTGAACGGCGTCGTAGTGAGTAGCGGCGCTTCCTTTACTTCTCAATCATCTTCGACTTCTACTCAGGTAATTAATTATTATCTCCATACTATTACCTTTTGATTATCTTTAATTTTGTTGCCAAATTAATAGTGCGTGGATTGTATAGTATTTTTTTTTTCAAGTTGTAATTGTAACTAATTAATGTTTTTTCTATTCTTTCTTTCTTCTTTTTTTTTTTTTTTTTGAAAAAACAACTAATTAATGTTATTATATTGCTTTCTTGGATGATAGGTTCCCAAAAATATGAATGTGGGTAGCAAGAAAAAGGAAGCAAAGGGTTCAAGATCATCAAATTCAAGGCCTGCTTCTTCTTCTGCTACTGCAGTAGTTCCTCCAGTAGTAGGCCCTAATTATAATTATAATTATAATTATAATTATAATTACAGTCCGATGATGCAGCAGCAGCAGGCACATTATAATAATATTCCAAGACTTCCTCCTCCATTATATGAATATCCATTATCTCCATATATGAATAGGGGAATTAATAATTCGTACTATTACAATACTACTACTACTACTACTCAAACATTACCACTTTCTCCTCCTCCTTCTTATAATTATAATTATAATTACAATAGGATGATACCTCCTCAAACTCAATACCCCTACTACTACTATCCATCATTCATGCAATCGCAGCAGCCGCTGCGGCAGCGGCCGCGGTCTTATTATTATTATATTCCAACAGTACTTCCTCCTCCATATATTAATATTAATTCATATAATTACACTACTACTTATACTACTCCTCATCAAACACAACAGCTGCATTCTTCTTCTTCTTCTCCTTCTTCTTCTTCTTCTTCTTCTTCTTCTTCTTCTTCTTCTTCTTCTTCTTCTTCTTCTTCTTCTTCTTCTTCTTCTTCTTCTTCTTCTTCTTCTTCTTCACCACCACCGGCACCGGCACCGCTGCTGCCTATCACCAATTTGGGACACATGATTCTTAAACAAATTGATTACTACTTCAGGTATTATATTTCTACTATTTATTTCTTTCTAATTTTTGTATTTTCATGCATTTTTTATTATTATTTAAATTAATGATTCTTTAGAGAAAAATTAAGTGATGCATATATGTTTGGTGGCAGCGATGTTAATCTAGCGACGGATATATACTTGAGAAAGAGAATGGACGAGGAGGGATGGGTTCCCATCACCTTGATTGCCGCTTTTAGACGAGTAATTACTTTAATTTAATTAACCCACTACTTTTCTTTTTAATTAATTTCTACATTATTACATCATCTCAAATAGCCACTTAAGATAAGGAAAGATAAATACTAGTCACTAACTTAATTATATACTCCCTCCGTCTCATTAGAATAGGTCAGTTTTCCTATTTGGGACGTCTCATTAGAATAGGTCAGTTTCCTAATAGGGAAAGAATTACCCACTATTAATTACCCCATCATCCACTCACTACTCAGCACGTATCCCAATATAATTTAAATTCTAAAAGTTTAAACTATCATAACTTGCTCGTTTGTTCTCCGATTTTTATGATTTTTATATCAAATTAAAGGTCTTGATACGATCTTTCATTTAAGATCAGACATCAATATATTTTGATGCATTTATGATGATTTAATTTCAAAACAATGAAATTGACATTAAAATATTAAACACTATACTTTATCTTTACACACACTCTTCTAAAATCTCATGCCAAAAAGAAATAGGTCTGTTTAAATGGGACGGATGGAGTATAAAATCTAGCCACTTTCATTGCACTGAGACAAAATTACCCTTTCTACCTAAAATATAAAACCTAGAAAAATAAAATCACATAACCCAAACCATAACCTCCGCCGAAATCCAACAACCTTCTCTGCAATCTCTGTCGATCGAGTCGCCGTAGTTGTAACCAGTCTCCGGCGGCGCTTGCCATCGATCGAGTCGCCGTTTTCATTGAAGGAGCCGCCATCTCCAGCGCGCCGCCCCTAAAAATACAGTCGAGATTCCCAACGTGCCGCCGCCCGGACGCACAACTGCAGTCTCGCCAGCGTATTGAACCCCACCGCAGCGCCCCTCTCTCCTTTCCGCTGCCACGGCGGGTAGACAGCGCTGCTGGAAACAAGACCAGCGAGAAACCAATGCATGCCTAGAGCCAACCGTTGATGGGTACTTAAAGGCCTCCCTCACAAGGCTCGATCGATCTTGATCGGGCTCGATCGACCTCAGTCAGGCTCGAACGAGCCTCTTTCCTTTGCGAGCAACTGATGATTTTCGGGTTCGATCGAGCCATTCGTTCGGCTCTGGCTCGATCGGGCTAGATCAAGTCATTTGGGCTCGATCGAGCCATTGCAGCCCGATCGAGTAAGGATCGATCCGAATGGATTGGATCGATCGAGCCCGTTCAAGTCGATTGAGCCATTCGAGCCACAATATAATGTCCACGAAGGCTCGAATTGGCTAGCATGGGTCAAAAAAGGAGTGCAGCGACGGAGAACTGAAGTCGCGCAGGCGTGAAAATGGCGAGCGCAGCAAATTCCGGCGAGGTTGCAGCGATAATATCACGTGCTGCGGTCATAAAAGTGGCAACAGGTTGTTGAGGGTGAGAGAGCGGGATGTTGGGGAGAGAGAGAGAAATAGTTGTTGATGGAAGTTTTAGCAAAGAACGAGAAAGAGAATGTGTGGGCTGCTGCAACTCAATGAAAGTGCAAAAGAAAATAAAAATGGTTTGGGGAAGAAGAAGATAGAGAGTGTGGAATAGAGAGACATGTGAAGAAAGGAGAGAAATGGGTAGCGTGAATTTAGTTATTAGGTTTTTGTTTTTTATTTTATTTTATTTTTATAAATTTTTTAGTCGAACCGGCTCCTATTTCAATCTGTGCTGAACCGATCGATATACCAATAATCAAGTCTTCAGTCAACTGGTGGAATACATCGCGACTAACGCGCAACGGCTTTCGCGCTAGTGCCTCCAACAACAGAAAAGAGAACAACAATTAGAGCTGGAGAGAGTTTTGTTTTCTTAATACAGTTGCATGGATCGGTAGGAAATACCACTCTGGCACAATATGAGGCGGCGTCGACGACTATTAAATAAGTAGATTCCTTCGGCCAGACTCAATAGCGCAAGAAAGTGGCTTTGTCCTTGGAAAATCGAATATTTTGAAGTTGGTAAAGACCCGCCCCTTTTTTCAGTCAGAATGAGTCCCCGGGACCCCGGGACATTGGCTTCCGCCAACAGTGAACTATTAAGGATCATATTGAAAATGGCTAGAATTTATATATTTTTAAGTTTGTGGCTAGAATTTAATTTTTGTTAAGTTAAGAGGCTATTTTTTTACTATTATCACAATTAATAATTAAATCAGTGATTAATTAAATGAAGTTTGACGACGTCGTCACGTCACATGCATACAGGTTTCTCAGCTCTCAAAGGATACTCGATTTATTTTGAACACTATGCGACAATCATTTACTGTGGAAGTTAAGGTTTGCATGTTTTCTATTCTTAATTACTAATTATTTGCTACCTACACTACACTTCAATTCATCATCAATCAATTCTCGTAATTAATTACTAGCTATATATGAAATTAATTATATATGTATATGTATTAATTGATGAATGTTTAATTTTGCAGGGAGAAAAAGTAAGGCGACGTGGCAGATGGAAGAAATGGTTATATACTCAATCTTCCCAAGAGTTAATTA